>JAIQCU010000620.1:0-43019 GCA_022114935.1 Leptestheria dahalacensis | reverse complement strand
GCATCCTACTTACAGTTATTTTTATTATTTGTTTTAATGTTATTATTATTATTTTCTAATTAGGCCAAGAATGAAGACACGAAGAAATTAAAGAAGTCCGAAGAAAACGGCGACGACGAGGAAGCCGAAGACGAGGAGGAGGCTGAGGGAGAGGAAGACGAGGACGAGGAGGACATCCCCGAAGGAGAGGAGGATTTCGATGAGGAAGGCGAGGGTGACGGCGAAGAGGCCGGAGATGATGAAGGTAAACATATCTAGAAGATCTTCTAGTTGAATGAACTAAATTCCAACTAATAACCCTGTCATTGTAAATAACAGAAGGCGAAGGCGAGGAGGAAGATGATGACGCATAGGAAGACTTATCAAACTGTGCAGGTTTACTTCGGAGAGTGGAAGACGACAACATTCAACAACAGCAGAACTGAAATCGCATCTTTTTTTTAAGATTTTCATTCAAAAGACAAATCCACCCCCCTCTCTGTTGTAAGAGACAATAACAAACAAAAAACGGACATTCGGAGAGGACACTACCACCTTCTTTTGTGTTAAATATAAAGTCTTTTGCGTCTTTTACAAAAAAATCCGTTTCTTTTCCACCACACATGAATTTGTCAAATGATATCCTCTATTCTCCCCTCCTCCCCCCCATAAAACAAAGAATAACAAATGCAATAGTGAAAAACAGCAAGTTTTTGCAGAACCACACAGTTACAATAATAGAAGGACCGTTTCTTTTTTTATAATTCGCGCCTTTTTTATTTATTGTATTAAACTAGCGACAATTTATTTGAATCAACAGTTAAGGGGCCTTGGTTACATGGGGCAATGATGAGGCCATCTGGGAAATGGCACAATATCTCGAACATTGGTCATTCTTAGTAAATACAAGAGAAGTCGTTCGACGCCCATACCGAAGCCCCCGGTGGGTGAACCACCGAAACGGCGCAAGTCGGCGTACCAATCGAGAGATCCGCCGAGGTTCAGTGAATCGATACGGGGTTTCAGCACCTCGTAGCGGTGCTCGCGAAGGCTACCGCCGCACAGTTCGCCTACGCCCGGTACCAAGAGGTCCACGTTATCCACCTGAACCGAAACTGGTTAACCGTTTAAGTTTCAAACAGATGATCAAAGGGAAATTTACTATGTTGGGGTGTCCATCTTTGGTCCGCATGTAAAACGGTTTGATGGACTGCGGCCATTCGGTGATGAAGGTCGGTTGCCCTCCTAGGTAGTCGACTATGAAGTTTTCGTGCTCGGAGCCCAAGTCAGCACCGTCTGTCGGTTGATGTTGGAATTTTTCGCGGTGCTTTAGCAGGAGGGAGATGGCTTCTGTATAGGGCAGCACTGCAAACTGGATTTTTCGTAGATTTTCTAGATGGCCCTATTGGTTTTGGTTAAGTTAATTGGTAATTAACTTTTTTTTAAATATATGAGGCTGATACTTTTGTCATATTCCGTTTTACTACTTTACCACTAAATATTCCTTAAAAGGTTCATACTTTGATATCTTCCTTGGTGAAATCCTCGACGATTTTGATGTCGGAATTGCCCTTTTCGAGAAGATTTTCAGAGCATTTTTTGATTAAGGTTTCCATTAAGTGAAGTAAAGGATCTAGATTGGAGCAGAAAGACAACTCGGCTTCCAGCATCCGGAATTCGGCCAGATGACGACGGCTGCGGCTGTTTTCCGCCCGGAAGGTCGGGCTCAGTGTGTACACCTTCGACAACCCGCTACAACGACAAATATGGAAATAAATATATACGATTGAATTATAGAAATGACGTCATACTTGGCCATTGCTTCTAAATGAAGTTGTGACGAGACAGTCAAATACACCTTCCGGTCAAAAAATGCTTCTTCCAGCCGTTTCGACTTGTTCATCTCCTCGCACAGCTTCTCGTCTTCCGGCCGCGCGAGAAAAACCTCGCTGCCGCCTTCGCAATCGTTGGATGTCAGGGTCGGGGTGTAAACGTGGCAGAAACCCTGGTCCGTTAGAGTGTTGTGAAGCGACAGGTTGACTAGACTAGTGAGTCGCAGCAGTGACGAACCGATTTTGGTTTTCGGCCGCAGGTGGGGGAACCCACGGAGATACTCCAGCGGGTACGCCTTGCGGGGAGCGAACGGAAAGCCATCCTCGAGTTTGCACAGGGACAAAATCGTTATTTGATCTCCTGTTTGATTAACTAGGATATTATTTTGTTATGATAACGTGGTTTAGAGATTACATGCCTTTGATTTCAGTGGGTTGCTTAGCCCCAGGACTCTCAACCACTTCCCCGCTGATGACAACCGAGGCGTTGGTGGTCAACTGTTGCGGGACGGACGCGGTCGGGAGTACGACTTGGATCTGCTGAGGACTTGCGCCGTCGTTTAAGTGCAGGAAAGTGATGTCCTTTTGTTTCCTTAAGGATTTTACCCAACCCTGAAAATACATAACATAACATAATATTAAAATTTGTAAATTTTCCAACTTAAAGGTTCAGTTACTTGAATTTCCACTGTGTCGCCGTAAGTCGGTTGTAAGAGAATTTTGTCGACAGAAGTTACATTTTTGAAATGCCGGTGTTGGGAAATAGAAAACCTAAATATTTTTGTTTGTAATTTTAAGGAAATATTATTCGGAAATATGCGGCTGATAGGGGCTGCCATCTTTTATTCCGGCGTTGTCAATTACTTTTAGTATTTTCTAATACTTTTTACAACCTTGTTTCTATTCCTGTGTTATTTATGTTCCTTAATAAAACAAACGTAATAGGAATTTTTATGTGACAATCAAAGTTTTTAATGACTGTTTAATCGCTGAGTGTAATAATTATTAAGACTGGAAAGAAAGTGTGTAATCTGGCAACGGTGGATTTATTCGTGTTTACAAAATACACCTTCATTCTTCTCCACAAAACTTCTCTTAATTTGCTTTTGATCTTTACTTGAATTTCTTAATTCCATCTCCTTCTGATTTTTTCCCCTAAAAATGGGCTGCTGCTGTTCGAAAGATAAGGACAGAGATTCACAGGTATCCGTACTTTATATCCATTCCTTTGTTTAAAATTATAATATAACCAGTTGAAGTCGACTTGTTATGTTAGGCTGTTAATGTACGCCCCTTTTGTTGCTAACCAGTAGTTTTTGATTGCATCAAGGAATCACATTTAGCTTATGTATGAATGGCAGTCTATTAATCGTTCTTTATTCATTGTTTGTCGTCCCAGAACGAAGATATAGACGAGCGGACCAGACTCTTGGGCAACCCTGTCAGCAACAATGCGCCCGTTCAGCGGATGTCGACGTAAGTTGACTATTTCAATCCGTCATCTCATTGTAATTACGAATTTATCTAGAGACGACTATGGGAACTTGGGTTCAGTACCACGACGCACTGACGAACAATCGGCGTTGAACAAGATTCTCCAACAGACCGCGACGTAAGCTATCTTAACGTACAAGCGGTTAAAATTACTAATTTCTGTTTCTTATACTGAAGGAATGTGATAGATGTAGCAGCCCTTGATGCGCATAATCTCGAGCAGCACGAGTACATCGAGCGGTCGAGGCTCTACATGCAGCGCATGCAGGCGGCTCAAGTCGGGCTCAAGTACAACCGCATGTTGAACGCAAAGGCTCCGAGTAAATAACCCTTTAATTACAGAAATAATTACTTTTCTATTACAATTTTTTTAAAATTAAATTTCAAGATTACATTTTTATGAATTATTTTTAAAAAATAATTTCCTGTTTTGCTTTGTAGAAGGCATACTGGCCGACGTCTCGGGTGCGGAACGGGTCCTCTCCGAACAGCCCATCAGCACGTCCGATTACCAGTTCATCAAGTATATAACCTTGCGAGCTTCGAAAGCCGTGGCTGACTTGCGAGTGGAGCATAAAGAGGACTTGGTTGTACAGTTCGCCATTGCGTAACCGGTTTTTTATGGAAGAAAAAAAATTGAAAAACAGCGTGTCCCTGATATAATGGACTTGTCTTTTTTTTGCTCCCCTCCCCTGTTTTCAAATCTCTTTATTCCCATTACGAACGCGCGATGATGAATAATGCAAGCTGGATCAAAATTTGAATTATTATGTTTAATTCAGTTGTATTCTAAGTCACTTCAGGAACGAAGGTTTCCCGAGTCGTGTAGTTGGATTATGACCGAATTCAGACATGAGTGGGTCTACACTAGTGTCGTAAGGACTATTAGTGGTTTTCGAACCTCGTCACTTCACACTAGTGTGGTACGGACCACTAGTAGATTTCGATGTCATCAAAATTAAGATACAGTTATAAGTGGTGCCACTAGATGACGATGCCACAGAGTAAACACGGCTGAAGACATTGAATTGACAGCACTAACCTTTGAACCGTTATTCAAAGTTACCCTCATAATTCAGCCAATTAATTTACTTTATAATATCAAACAACAGAAGGAAAATGTTTACGGCCTTGAAGAAGTTGGCGGGAAACAAGAACGAAGTCCCGGGTTCGGGGCCGAAACAATCGGCAGCTGGCCTGACGACTATGGCTGCCTCTTTGCAGCGAAAATTCGCCAAAGGAGTTCAATACAACAGTAAGAAAATAACATAAATATAACAAATATGAATGAGAAATCTAAGTTTTGCCATTTCGTAGTGAAAATCATCATTCGCGGGGACCGGAACGTGGGCAAAACATGCCTGTTCCACAGACTTCAGGGCCAGGCCTTCCTGGACGAGTACCGACCGACGGACGAGATCCAGGTAGCCAGCATCCAGTGGAGCTACAAGGCGACAGACGATGTGGTGAAAGTTGAGGTCTGGGACATTGTCGATAAGGGCAAGAAGAAGAAACCGCTCGAGGGTCTGAAACTGGACAACGCACGGGCCGCGGCCGCACTGCCAGAGGAGCCAGCGCTGGACGCCGAGTTCCTCAATGTATACAAGGGAACGCATGGAGTCATTCTTATGCTAGATATAACTAAACAATGGTGATTGAATTAAAACTGCAAATTTCCCATTCCAGCGCGTTAATGTTAACTACTGGTTTGCGTGTAGGACGTTCGATTACGTGAAACGCGAACTGCCCAACATTCCACACGACATTCCCGTCTTGATTCTGGCCAATCACCGTGACATGGGACACCATCGTTGCGTTTCGGAGGACGACGTCAAGTTCTTCGTCGAGGGGCTCGAGAGGTAGACCGCGGGAAACATCACACTCTTTCTTTTAGTTACCCGATCTCCTGTTGTGTTGCGACACTTAAATATATTAAAATTAAATCGTCATTTAAGTATATTGAACCGTGGCTTGTCAAATATGAGATTCCCGACAAAAATACTATATATATTAATAACTACTAGATGAATTTTTATGTAAGTGCATTACAATATTACAGTTGTATATGGAGTGTAATGTTACAGTTATTAATGAGTAAAATTAACTTGATTACTTTTTCATTTAACATTACTATTATTTATGTATTATTACTTTTAGGTTAAAACATATTTCAGTAAGTGATATATATATACATATTTAGAGGTAATTTAATGTTTTGTATGTATTTTTCAGGCCCAAAGGAGCCGCTCAGGTCCGCTACGGGGAGTCTTCCATGAGGAACAGTTTCGGCTTAAAATATCTACACAAATTTTTCAACCTTCCATTCTTGACGCTGCAGCGGCAGTCGCTTCTCCAGCAGCTGGAACGAAACTCTAGGGAGACCAGCCTCACCAACGAGGAACTCGATGTCTATCTTGAGACACCAGAAGCCAATTACGATCTGTTTCTCGATCACATAACCAATAAGAGAAGACAGGTGGCCGATGCTCTTTCGTCCGCTCCAACACACAGTCCAGCAGCACCTGCTTCCAATGCTACACCAGCCAATCCTCCTCCGCCAGCTAATCCTTCTCCACCGGTCGTTTTACCGAAAGCTCCAAGTCCCGTCAAGGAAATTCCAGTTGCTTCCGCACCGCCACAAAATAACAAAGCTGAGAGTAACGGTAAGTTAACCTCAGTTGATGATTTTGTACTCGAGGAAGACGATCTCGACAAGAATGGCTTCCTATCGGACGCTGTCATCCCAACTCCTGCAATGTCGACTAACCACGTGACGTCCGTGGATAGCGACAGCGATGTTGAAGGCAATCCGATGGTCGTCGGTTTCCAGGACGATATCGACGACGACGATTTCAAACAGCCGACTTATGTCGCGGCGTCGGAAAAAGCGGAATCGTCGTCGGATGACGAGCTTCCAGAATTCAAGTTGCCGGCAGCAGTTTCGACAGCCCGGCCGGTGGTGGCCAATCCGGTGGTTCTCCAGATGAGTCGTGCGGAAGAACCGGAATTGGATGACTGGTTGAATGACGAACCGAAACTGGAAGAGACGAAGAGTAGCGAAGGAAGTGAAAGGAAGGAGAAGGTGAAGAAGAAGAGTAAAAAGAGTAAAACAGGCGAATCGGAGGTGAATGAAGAAGGAGAAAAGAAGACAAAGAAGAAGAGAAATAAGAAAAAGAATCAGAAGGATTTGAGCGATCCTGAAGATGAGGCTCAGGAGGAACAATTCCGACCGCCTGGAGATTACGAAGCTCTCTAACTCTCCAATTTGTTCCAGTTTGTTTATTTTTAATTTAAAGCCATTTATGAACAGTCTTGTTATAATGTCCGTTAACCTTCTTTTACAGAATACAGAATTGTCATGGGAATATCATAGCAAAATATGCGCTAACCCCGTTGCTGGAAACTGATGTTCCAGCAGCTTTCTGACTGATTCGCATTTACATGCGATGGACGTTTGAATCGTCGTAATGAAAGCTTCGTTGAAAAACCATGAAACCAATTTCATCTTGTCTTGAAATCAAGTTTCTGATACTGATAACAGTGTGCGATTTACTCTGCGCTATTTTGCCCAGTCCAGAAGCTAGCGATGAAGTTACTATATAGCGTACTGCATTACGTACTGGACTGAGCGAAATCAAGCCAACTTAACTTAAACCAGTTTTCAAATCACCAGTTGTCCGTATACCTAAAGCGCATCAACTGCAATCTGATTACCATGTCCATATTGCACACCTCAGCTCAAACACACTTTGAAACACATTATAACAAATGTACCTGGGGATTTTTACCATATTACTGGTGGGTAACCGCCGTTAATGTTAATTTTAGACCCTGTGATTAGCATGATATTCCTCGGGCATATTACCGGTGTATTCGTCCATAGCAACATTGGTAGATGGCCTGCGTTTGCGTCTGTCTTTGGCCCTCCTAATGCCAAGGATAAAGATAGAAGTCAAGTTTAATCGAGACTGCTGTCTGCGTTACTGTAAATATTTAGCAATTAAATATGTAGCGATTGTCAATACCTGTTTTGGAACCACACTTGCACTACTCGCGTCTGTAACCCAGTCTCCTTGCTAAGTCGTTCTCGCGTCGGTTTGGCAGGTTTCGGATCAATTTTGTACGCCTGCTTCAAGACTCGTAACTGCTCTGATGTGATAGCAGTCCTCGGCCTCTTCAGTGGACAGTTTTCTGTTTCCACGTGTCAATATGTCAAAGTGGCAACCGTGCAACTTTAAAATCGAGCTATTATAACGTACCCGTCAGAATTTCCATCTCGTAATCAGTTTTACAGAGAAGGGTACCGTCGTTCATTAGGTAGTATTCATCGCCTCTGGTCAGTCTTGTGCTGCACAGGGAGCAGCGAAAACACTGCACGTGGTAAACAAACCCACGCGCCTTGTGGACCAAAGCGTCTTGGTATACAGGAAGTCTGCAACCGTTGCAGTACGTCTTTGAAACCCTAGTGCATATGAATCATCACTGGTCATTGGCTTCTGGTTTGCCCTTAGGTGGAAAAATGAGGGCACTGGAGGGAGCCTCAGGGTAAAGTTTGGGCCTGAGGGCAAGTGTTAAGGTCGCAACAAGGCGACATGCTACCCTTAGGGCAGGAGTTAAGTATGTCAAAGGGAAATAGTTAGGCTGCCCTTAGGGAATGACTTAAAAATTGGAGCTGGTGTTCTTGAATACCCTCAGGGCAGAACTTAGTCTAGGAGCTAGACCAGTTATGGCTAGGGATATAGCACATAACTGTTAGGGAAATGCCCTTAGGGCAAAAGTTAAGCCATTTGAGAAGGGTATCTTGAAATGCCTGAGGGTAGAACCTATGCCAGGAGCTGTACGAGTTAGATAGCTGGGGATAGACCAGGTGTCTACCTAAATAAATAGTTAAGTAGGTCAAGGGGAGATAGTTAGGGCTGCCCTTAGGGGCGACTTATGACAGTGCAGGGATTCATCGAATAGCGCCAGGGCAAAACTCGGACCAGTTACAGCTAGTAAAATACCACAGATAGATAGTTAGAGATGCTCTTAGGGGGAGAGGAGTTGGAGAGGCTGTTCCTTGAAATACCTAAGGGCAAACCTATGGCAGGAGCTGCACAAGTTATATCTTCGGCTTGCACGGCGTCGTCTGCTGCAGTGTCACAGATAGAGGAAATGGTAGGGAGCTCCCTACCCTATCACATTTGCTCCTATGTTGGCTTATAGCAAAATCCAAGCAGACGACGCCGTGCAAGCCAGGGATAGCTTAGGAATATGGTGACCTTAGGGCAAGCGTTAAGGCTGCCCTTAGGGCAAGAGTTAAGTATGTCTAACGCGAAATAGTTAGAGCTACCCCGGAGTAAGGATAATGCAGGGAATCATTGAGTAGCCCCAGGGCAATACCCAAGCCAGGGATACCAGTTTGTTGGGTTGACTAGATACGGGTCAAAGTTCAAACAAACCTGAGAAAGTCATCCCTGCAGTAATAGCGACCATCTTTCGGGTAGCACTTCCGAGTTAACTGGCGACCGCAACCGCTGCACCGAAAGCAGTCTTCATGCCACAATTGGTGGCTAATTCTCAGTAAAAAATGGCTGAGAATGAAGTGACCGCAACCAGAACATACTGGTATTAAACCTGCGTACAACGAAAAGGGTTCGATATGCTATTACAACCTGGTTTATATTAGCATGCCATTGTTATATATGTGTATACCGTACCGCAGAAAAAGCTTCCATGCAACATGAAACCACCCAAAATCAAATCCTATTCATGCGCTAGTATTACTACTGCTTTGTTCAACGGCACTGGGACGTTAGGAAAGCGGTTTTAGATCCGAGAAACCAGTCAACTAGAAGAAACAGGCTTTAACACGCTAAAGCGGGTAAACGGCTGACTACGTGGTACACTCGACTGAACAGGATTACATCGGTTCACCAAAGAATTACGGTTAAACAAGAACATAACTTGACACTTTTTACACTAAACATCTGTTTGACAGAATGTAATCGGCGATGAATTGTATAGAATGGGCCCTGGGCTTTCTTCTTGCCCTCAGGGTGAATTGGTCATCACATAGCATAGTTCAGCACCTAGTGTTGTACCATACCCCATCAGCTACCAACTATCAAACTAGTGATACAATCAAGCTACTGAGAGTCCTGCTAACATCTATAACAGTAACATAACAGTTAACATGGAACTTGGTTTGAAAGTATAGCAGTCTAAATAGCAATACCGTGTAGATAGGCCTGCTTCATCAGTAGTACAGGTACGATTTCATCCACTGTAGATGCTGTATCCATCCTTAACAACCCCTATGAAGTTGGCAAGGGCTGCTAGGGTGATTGCTAACTTATTAGTAGGCTAATTACTGGAAGCATTGTTTCCTTTTAAGGGACAAGATATCGTGCAGTTCCAGTCGTTCAAAGCGCGCGGCGCGCATGCGCAGTTCAGTAGCCGTTACTATTATATTCAAAAACAGTGGAATGAATACGCGCGTTTAATTTATATTCAATCATAACTTGTTTTGTTGAAAAAGGAGAAACATATTCACATTTAGTAATGACAGCATCGTAATTCTGCTGGTTATTTTAAACCCGTTGCTTCGTTGGGTCACATTACGTTTCTTAGCGCCATCTAGCGGCGGCTACATGAACCTAAATACCATCAAGAGCAATGAGACGCATATACAACCATTCAAATTTCATACAAATACACTATCGAATCAATCGTAAGAACCCCGCTATATCTGTTTGAATTGGTTTGGAATTGGTTGATAATAAGTTGCGATACTACATAGTGATTGTCAGAGGCGCTCCCTGTTATCTCTGAAAAATTGGAGATATCTTAAACTTCTGCCCGGCGGCACAGCCAATATCATAGGGCCGGAAAAGAGAGATAAAACCGTTTGACAGGTTAACAATAGCCAGGGACTTTTAAAAAGTGATTCTAGCTGTCCCCGTGTTTTCTTATGGAGATGACGTAACGGAAAGTTGCAACTTTCCCAACCGAAATCGGTGGTGGTGGCCGACTTTCGAGACTAGAAGCAGACTTGGGTAGCCTGGCTCCGTAGTCGACTCGCAAGTCGACTTGAGCTCCTACCGATCGAAGCCCTGGGCACTAGTACGCACCCAAAGTTTACCTTGATTCTTTCTTCGTGTTTCAGTTGGCTAGGTGAATTTGGCCTGGAGTCTTGTAGAAACCTGCTCTTACAGGAAAGATTCTTGAAAGTTTTAGCTGTTTCCAATGAAACCTGCTTCGGAATTCCAAAGTTAAATGAATCCTCAACTGGTCTTCAACTACCTGAATGTGTAAATCGATAAAAACCGACTTCCCTGATTTCTCCATTCAACTTTAAAACCGTAATCAAGGTATACTTTTTCAAAATGTAAACATTCTAGAAACGAACCTTTCACTTGAGTGAATTCACGAACTATAGTGGGGCATCTTTAATTTAAAAGTCATAGTATGAAACAAGGAAATTGTAGGCTGAAAAAAACTATCAAAAGGGTCGTAATAGTAGCGGCAGTTGTAAGACGCATTGTTCTCATGTGTGGTTAGGTTACCGTGACCAAGTGTTAGCTTTTCATATACAAGTTGACTGCACGTGGAAGAATGGGAAACTCTCTTGTTTCACATATGCCGAAACCATGTAGGAATAACAGCTGCATTTCACATTAATTACGCTCTACCGAGTCTTTATTGCATAGATTTGTGCTCCTAAAGATTAAGCGAGATTGGTTTGGGGGGGGACCAAATTTCGCAAGGTGTCCAAGTGGGTATCAAAATCTGGTCCGCCTCCCAAAAACTCTAGGTATAACGATCCCCTATCTAAAACTAGGTCTCCTGTTTAAATCTCTAGTCCCTTTTGGCTAGTTTTACTGGATGAGATAAAAGTATCCGGAACAAAAATGTAGTCCTCCCTTTCCATTCGCTGGTTTTTCGAAAATTCCCGGTACCTGCACATGACTGTTATAACGTGAACTGAACAGAACAGTTAATTGCAAATTGAAAGAATATAGCGATAAATGCGGACCCTGAGAACTAGATGCTATGATGATGGTGAGAAGACTGTAACTGGATATAAGTATGGTATTTTTACGATGAACCTGGTTAAAGCGCCCCAGGAAAGAAATTAGCAGAAAGTGTAACGAATGTCTGAGAGGGTATTAAAACCTGGTCCCACTCACCTGTTTTTGGATCGCAAAAGTAAATTCTGTTTCGCCGTTTTAAACGGACTTCTTTTGACAATGTTTTTCCTCACACAAATCGAGTTCCCATGACAAGAAGGGGACTCTTTATCGCAGTCAGTGCCAACACTTGATAATATAGTTCATTGATCGAACAGGACTGTATTTTGCAGGCTGGGTTGCGTGCTATGTAAATCTGGTCCTACGTGCTTTCCTTTTTGCCGTAGTCTTCCGTTCTGAAAACTGTAATAGTTTCGCCCACGGGACTCTATTTCGCAACTAAAGCAGAAGACTTCAAATCTAGTCCGCATCGTTATATGCAGGACTGTATTTGGCAAACTGTCACGCTTATAGTCCTGTTTTATAAGTTACGTTTTTACTCACATAAGGACCAGAATTGGCACCGTCTATAGTATGGTATCAAAAATCAGTCCGCCGCTTGATCTGATAGCTTCGTTCCAAACTTGTCCCTGTTTACTTAATCTACATTTAAGGTAGGACTGCTTTTTGATACCGGTCAGTTTCTGTTCTTCCTGGCCCGTTTTTAAAGTGAATTCTTTTTTTACTCAACTCAAACATGAAAAAGGACCAGAATTAGCAGGGTCTGTATCAAGGTATCAAAAATCAATCCGCCTTTCGATCTGATAGCTTCGTTCAAAACTTGTCCCCCATTTACTCATTCTACATTTAAGGGAGGACTACTTTTTGACACCATTATCCAAACTGCTTTTTTCCGGTCCGTCTCCCGTTCTTCCTGACCTTTACGAAGTGCTCTGGTGAACGCCAGCATTTGTGCGCGCTTATTGTTTATCTTGTTATTTTTGCAAAGAGTTGATTTAACCTTGTTTCAACGACAAAGGATTTACGGTTCCTGCTCTTGAGGTCCAAATTTGCTTTTAGAATAAGTGGCTGACAAACATTCAACGAAACAATACAAGTGCACTGGCGAAAAAGAGTTTCCTCGGGTGAAAAAATAGAAATTTCCGTTAAGTTCACCACGTCCAGTTCCTTGTGAAATTCCACGCTTGCGGTCCTTTTTTTCAGGTCTAGACCGTTTTTTTCTTAAATTTCAGTTAAATAATACTTCAGAGTAATAAAATCCGTTGAATGTACATTGATGTACCTTGGACAATATCAACAAGAGCAATATGGCGATTCCTTTAAATCCTACCCAAGTTAATCTAATGAAACTCTTAAGAGGAATCTTAAGGTTTTGATAGAATCTCTAGAATCATAAACTGAAAAGGTGAATGACCTTTTCTACCATTTATAATACAGAATATGTAAATCATGTTAGAATCCATGGTTCAAGGTTACATCTTACTCACATGTGTGGGTACGAACTTGTTTTGAATTCCGAAGTTTAACTGAAAATCAAGCCCAGTCTGTTCAATAAACAGCTGGTGAGCAGTTGCTGAATTCCAATCAGCCGGCCGCCATGTTTGTCATGTTGAGATAATAGGTCTTTGGGACCACGTGACCAGGACCACTGAATAAGGTACTGACATGTACTGACTATCAATGGCCAAAGGTCGATTTACAGATAATAGTTGCAATATTTGGGAATCACCATTTTGGATATAATTGAATACGATTATGATATTATCGTGATGTTGTCATCAAAATGTCATATCATTGGAAACAAAAGTGCATAATTTGACATACAAATCTGAATGATCACCGTCTTGCCACGAAACTCATTTCATTTGGTAATCGTATTTCAAACTTTTCGGTTTGACTGACCTAATCAAGTTATCCTCTGAACATTGTCAGAATAATCATGATAATAACATGAGAATATCATTAGAGGTCTGAGCAATTAGGGAGCTTAATGAAAGTATCATGATAATTACAGTAGTCTGTTGAATTCCTCCAAAGGGCGTGTATAGCACGTAACATAGTAGGTACTTAGCAGTTCAGCGTTTCTCTTCTGATTAACAACTAGAGCAGTTCTCCCCTTAATAAAAGAAGCGATTACGCCCTGTTTTATTTAGAGACGTGGAAAGGTCAAATTCTTCAGATTGATCAGTTTGTTCGTGAAATCAATCCAAGTAGAGAAGCTCACGACTTTGTAATACAAGCCGGCTATATCAATCATAACTTGAATTGTATAGACAGGCGTAACTAACCGACGATGTAAGAAGCTTATCGACTTTCTCCTTTTAAATCCTTGTATTCATTCATTAATATCAAACTGTTAGTATTCGGTTATAGATGAATGACAGTTTGTCTCCATTCATTGCTTTCTTTGCTGCAAGATGGTACTCTTGTATTCGTCATTAAATTATGTTTTCGTGTTCGTGATTTCAAATTCTATAGCTTAGTTGAAGAATACTGTGAAGTGATGAATGAACTGTATTCGTTAATAGCAATCAAATGGAGAAGCATTTCTGAAAATATTTTCCTATTAGATGGAAGATTCGACATTGAAAAGAGGGTGAAATGTCGAGTCGACTCGTATACGACACATTGGTACGCAACTGAGTCGTCCGATGGCGTAATCGAATCTGTGAGTCATCATGAATCATCGTGAGTCATTGAAACTCATTGAGAGTCATTTAGTCATTGAGAATTATTGAGAGTCATTGTGAGTCATTGAGAGTCATCGGGTAATGATGACGTCAAGAGTTTATCTTGGAAAGTTGCCAACTCGCGGGATATGAAATGCAGGAATTTGTAATACGGCTATTTCAGACTGCGAGTGTTCAAGTCCTTGAAGGGTTCACAGTCAATTCGCTTAACACGAGTTGCAAAAGTAAAAGCGAAACGTTCACTTCTGGCTTCATATTTTGGTCTCAAGGACTCGACTAAAAGGTGCGTTGTAGAACAGCAGCTCGGTCTTGCTCAATTCAACTCGACTTTGCAGATGTCAACCCGATTACGTTTGTCGTTTGTGAAAGTCTTGATCCGGAAGGTAAGTAGATCGAGTTGAATTTTTTATTAATGATATCGTATTTCAGTGATTTTGACTATGTTTGTAAGACAATTGCAGGTCGACATTTTACGATTCGACATTGGACTGACTTGTTGATGATTAATAAGTCTATACTGAGTAGTAGAAGTGCGGTAGTGGTTGATACCAAGTCGAGTAGAGTATTATTATCGATATTAGTTTTCTGAGGTTTCGACTATCCTGCTGCTTGGAGTGAAGTCGACTTATGAATCCGACATTTGTCAAGTAATTCACTTATCAAAGTTCAGTTGATTTTTGTTAACAACGGTAGTCTTCTTAGATTTCTCTTTACCTCGGTGAAGTTGAGTTGACTTTTGAACTCGACTTTTGTCGAGTTTTTTTTTTTACATATTTAAGTTGGTTTGACTCTTGTTTAAAAGTTTTGTTTCCTACCCTGTGTGAAGTTGAATCGACTTTTTAATCCGACATTTGTCGGGTTGTTTACTAAGTGAAACTCAGTTGACATAGCTTAATTTATCTCAGGGATTGACTATCCTTTGTGAGCAGTTGAATCGACTATTGAATCCGACATGTTTATTGATTAAAATTCAGTTGACTTAAAATGACAACACTAGTTTCCACCTTGTGCAAGGTTAAGGTCGAAGTCTAAATCCAACATTTGTCGAGTTCTTTTCTAGTCAAAGTTGAGTTGAACAGCAATGTGGTTTTGTTGTTCGTGGTCCATTCAAGCAAGGTTTCGCCAAATCGTGTTGACTTTTACTATAGACAGGAATACTCTGAAATTTCAAATGTCGTGTGATTGTCGGCTTCAGAAGTCAACATTGATTGAGAATTTGAACTTACCCAAAACGGGTTCATTTCATCGTTTCGCTAACGTTTCAAACGTTCTCATATAAAAATTCGACACGATATAAGATGAATCAGTCGTCTTAACTCGACATGCTTCAATCAATCAAGCTTAATTTCGCATGTTATACAATACAGGCTAGAATGAATCTTCGCCCAGCAGTATTAACGTCGCTTTTCCACCGTCGTTTCCTCATCCGGGCCAGCGTCTTTTTCAACTTCTGCGTGTTGACTTACGTAGCCTTCCACGCGGTTCAGAACGGCTCTTTAGGAGCTTCCAACACGGCACAGTTGGATATCGTACCCGAAGCAGTTTCACAGATCTTCAGCGAGCAAGAACTACCAACTATCGCCAGTAGCACTACAGAAGAGGAGCCAGGATCGACTACTACTTTCGACACTGCAACTATTGGCAATTCACCAAACTATTTATCAGTTCCATGCAGAAATAAGGATCCTACCTTCAGCTACACCCAGCGAGGGATCTTTTGGATCCTGAATAACTATATCCTTGCCGATCGCTACTACCAATGCGATGAATCGATTACTTACACTACTCACGGTGACGTCACCTTTCTAGATAACGTGCTCCCATTGGTCAAGAGATGGGAAGGACCCATTTCATTGGCTGTTTACACTCCAGGATCGGATTACCGATTGGCGCTGACGAGTATCGCCTATCTGCGTCAATGCGGAGATCCAGATATCCGGGAACGAGTCACTTTCCACATGGTGTTGGATATGCGACATTTTCCTCCAGAAATCTATCGACTCCATGTTAATCAGGGAAAGAATAGCATCCGAGGATCGTTAGATCAACTGCCGGAAGCGGACTGTTCCTTACCGGCACCTTGGGAATCGATCCCGCAGGATTTCGTTACGTTCAAACGGTCTAAGAATCTGACTTATCCGGTCAACGTACTGAGGAATGTTGCCAGGAATAGCGCGCAGACGTATTACGTTTTAGCTTCGGATGCGGAACTGTATCCTAGTCCCAACCTGGTGACGGAATTCTTGCGCATGCTGCAGAGGAATGATTCCGTCCTGAACCTGGGAAGACCTAAAGTGTTCGTACTGCCAATCTTTGAAGTCTACGGGAACCAGACTGTGCCTGCTACCAAAACGGAACTGGTAAATTAGCTACCTATCATGTGGCTTGCTGTGGAAAAGTTGATTGCTTATTGCACCCACGTTTTCAAAGATATAACAGCCAAAAAAATACTGACCGTAGAACTGATAGTAGTTTATATAGTAGTAAAGTTTCGTTCAAATCGGATTGATAGTTTGGCCAGAATAAAATGCTAAAGTTATACAGATCCATGATTTTCTACCATTCAGAACCCCGTTTTATGGCTTTAAGACTGTACCATATGGACGTTCAAATAATGTATCAGATCACTTACACGTAGATTGATTGTTTGAATCGTATGGTACGAAGTTAGTAGTTTTGCAAACGAAGGCAAGTTAGTTACTAGTATTACTAGCTAAATAGCTAGTAAGCCATCTAAGAGTATATTATCTGTACTCTGTAGCTATACCTCCGATAAAGCTTATCACTCGAGTGCAGCAATGTTTGATTTACAGTCTCGTTGCGTATAAAAGATAAGCTAGTTTAAGCCACCGCGTGTTTGGTACATAACCTTAACAAAGTAGCCAATCTATATAGTACTTATTCGCAAGTTATTCAACACGTATTCAGACATCAGACATCAGGATGGATTCTATGGCAGCAGATCTATTTTTACTGTATTTGTAGACAGATTTTCAACACATCTACATAAATTGGTATGAAATGTAATTTCACCTCAATTAAAGTCCATCCTCGTGTAATTTAATTTTTAATTTAAAGTAATTTTTTTTAATCAAATCTAGTTTAATTATTTATGATACGGACATTGAATTGCAGGTATCCAAACTGGCAACTGGCATGGCAATACCGTTTCACAAGAAAGTCTGCTCGTACTGCCACTCGATACCGAAGATTAATGAATGGGTGCGCGACAAGAATACCGAGGGTTTACGGGTGTTCCACGTGGCCAAAAGACACAAACCGCATGACAGGTGGGAGCCCATCTACATCGGCACGCAGGACGACCCACTCTACGATGAGAGACTCACGTGGGAAGGAAAAAGCGATAAAATGACCCAAGTGATAAATTTTTTTAATGTATCTATTTCCTACCTGCCTACGTATTTGCCTACTGACTTTGTCTAGCTATCCGTCCGTCTATCTATCTATTTGGGTATTTGTCTATCGGTCTATCTGTCTGTCTGTCTGTCTGTCTGTTTGTCTGTCTGTCTGTCTATCTATCTATCTATCTAACTATCTGTCTATCTATCTATCTGTATATCTGTCTATCTATCTATCTGTCTGTCTGTCTATCTAACTAATCTATCTAATCCATATCTATATACCTCTTCGTATATTACTATATGAACTATTGACTATCTACATATCCATCCACTCAATCATTCATCCATCTATCTATCTATCCATCCAACCGTCTACCTATCTCTCTATCTACCTATCCATCTCTCTTACTACTAAACTATCTTTATATCTATCTATTTTCTACCTGTCTTTCTACTACTACTAACCACTAATTATCTAAATAACCATCCATCCATCCATCCATCCATCCCATACAGACCAACCATCTTACTATCATACTACCCAACTACTAATACTAGCGCAGGTTCCGTCTACAACTCATGGTATTAAGACCTTCTAATGAGATTTGATTCAATCTAGGGCTACGCACTATGTTCACTCGACTACGACTTCATGATCCTCGACAACGCGTTCCTAGTGCACCGTCCTGGAGTCAAGTTCTACAAGAAGGATAGTGCCCGAGATGCCTACGCTAGAAAACAATCCGCGCTGATTCGTTACACTATCCTCAAGGAACTGAAGCTCATGTACGGCTCCAGACCCGAGTGCGTCTTGTGATGAGTCAACCGCAAAACTGATTCGATCAAGAATTTAATTTAAAAATTTAATTTGTGCGGTAAGATCCACACAGCACATGTTCCAGTCAATTCAATATCACGATCGAAGAAATATTAACAGAATTGTCTTGCTTAGTATACAGTAACGTCCAAATTGCTGTGCCGTTCCTGGTTATAGTTACTTTTCCATTGATGATTTGATTCGTGTCTCTATAAGGTTGTGTTTGTATAAGGCAGATAAAATACAGAAGTTCTTATACATAGAATTCGAATGTAATTAGTTATGGTCTAAATTAGCAATTAATATTGTTTTGAGTTGAAAAGGCGATTTCAGGTAAAATATTCGACACTGTGCAAAACTGATTTATCGATATTTACGTAATATTATATTATTGTTGATCGATATATATAACATTGATATTCATCGATTTAAAGATATCGTCTACTTTACTTTCTTTCTAACCTTTTGAATGACCATAGGACGCATACAGAGTTACCATAAGATTAGTTTTAAATATACCGTACTATGGAGTTGTTTAATGGTATCTCTAACGCGTCGTTAATGAGCTGGACTGAGTTCAACTCAACTCAACTCAACTCAACTCAACTCAACTAATTAACCAATAACGTCCTTTTTAATTCGGTCTCCTAGATTATTCTTAATTTTGTTCAAAAAGGCTAGTATATTACTATTGTAGAGTTAATAGTAGATAGATAGGTAGGAGACAGTTTAGACGGAGTAGATAGATAGGTAGGTAGACACTCTGATACTTAGGTAGATTAAGAGTATAGATAGACAGATAGATAGATAGATAGATAGATAGATAGATAGATAAATAGATAGATAGATAGATAGATAGATAGATAGATATAGATAGATAGGTCTGTATGGGATAGATGGATGGATGGATGGATATACGGATGGTTATGTAGACAGTTAGTAGTTAATAGTAGTAGAGACAGGTAGATAACAGGTAGCTATATAGATAGGTTGGTAGTAAGAGAGATGGACAGGTAGATAGAGAGATGGATAGGTAGATGGGGAGATAGATAGACGGACGGATGGATAGGTAGATAGCTGGATGAATGGTTAAGTGGATGGAAAGTTGGATGGATATGTAGATAGTCAATAGTTAATATAGTAATACGAAGAGGTATATAGATAGACAGACAGATACACAGATAGGTAGTTAGATAGACAGATAGATAGACAGATAGGCAGATAGATAGATAGATAGATAGCTAGATAGATAGATAGATAGATAGAAAGATAGATAAATAGATAGATAGACAGTTAAATTGAAAGGCAGAGCAGACAGACTGACGGATAGATGAGCAGTTGAATGACCGTTGAGTTAACCCATCAATGGACTTTTACAATCTTCTGTACAATGAATTACAGTATACAAAAATGTAATTAACGTAATTACAGACAATTTTATTGAAGCATTTTCAACAGCAAATAAGTAAAATCAAAATCGTCACGTGACTTGTATCTTAAACTTCTTGCATATGCACATTACAGTCAACACAAACATTCACCTTCACTCTTGGGTTTTCCGATGGCGGGAGATCCTCGACCGCGTCGTCAATCCCTCCCTATTAAAATTAATGTTCCAATTGATTAATGAAGAAAATTAATCAATAAATAAAAAAACAGTTATAGATAGATACATAGAGATAGATCGATAGGTAGATGGACAGGTAGATGGATAGATAAATTGATAAGTAATCAGATATACAAATAGATAGATAGATGATAGATGGATATAGGTACATGATACATAGACAGATAGATAGATAGATTAGATTGATAGGCAGATAGACAGATAGATAAATATCTGGACAGTTAGATAGATAGATAGATAGATAGATAGATAGATAGATAGATAGACATAGACAGTTAGATCTTCCAATACTTACTTTGCAAAACATGCTGAAGAAGAATGGGAACAAAAGCACCATGTTTATCAATGTAACAAACGTCGAGACCAGGAATCCGCACCAAAAGTACCTAAACGGATTAAATTAACATTAACTAACCTTTAGTTTAAATGACATTAACAAGCTGTACTCACTGGATTATGTAGTAATACTGACTGAAGTATAATCCTGATATACTCACAAGGAGAAATATCAATTCGTAAAACAGGGAAGACCAGCTGAACCTTTTCTGTCTGGCATCCTAAATTGAAACCAACATGTTAATTAAGCAATTTCCTACTACTTAGATTAATATAATAGTAATTAAGTTTAATATGATGGTACCTGTATATGGTGAGCAATGTAATCCGCTGAAATTCCAACCGCAGTAAGCAGGAAAGTCGCTCCTGTTGCATTGAATCCGATTCCGAATAATCCTGCCAATCCTGCGGTTTCTATGGCAACGGACGCGATAAGAAGCAACACGAATCCTGCGGATTTAAAGCTCCAGAATCCCAGACTCAGTACAATGAATATCGATGTCAAGCAAGCAACACAGCTCGCCATCAGGTAGAACGGCAACGTGCGGATTTGATCCCAGAAGGTGAACGGAATTCCGGATGGATAATTGGGAAGTCCTCGTTGTTCATAGCTGGAACTCAAATCGCGAATCTATCAATCCGTTTAATGGTAATTAAATCTTATGCAGTATATGCATGTTTAATGATAATATCACCTCATTAACTGTTTGAACGATCTCTTCAGTACTCTTCAATCCGGTTAAATAGAGCGGAATCTGGGCAAACTGGATCGATGACGACCTCGGTATTTTCAGTTCCTTATCATCCGGATGGTGAAACCAGATCCGCGGTTCCGGTTTAAGGAATCCTTGCCAAGCTCCGAAACCGATGAAATCGTTCGAAGCCCAAGCCGTTAGATAATTGTAAAATGCATCCGGATGTATAATCCCGCCATTGCTGACCAATCGCCGGTGAGTAACCAGCGACTTGTCGACAGGATTATCCGTGATCCCGGTCTGGACCAGGAGTTTATAAGCGAGGATTCCGCTTTCGGATGCATTGGGGAACCATCTCTCCTCGTTCATGCATCCGGAATTCCAGTCCGAGTCGAACGAGTGCTGCAGGTCAACTAGCCAGTCTCTAAAGAGCTCGAGCCAGAACTCGGTGCGGGCGGCGCTCGTCATTTGTTTCGACCGTTGGATGCGCCGTACAGCGGCAAAGTACTCGTGAAGCAATTCTTGTTGACCGGCGTAGTCGAAATTACCCTGTGTGACCATGAAGGCGTTGTGGAAGCCGAAATCCTCCTCCTGGGTCGAAAGATACCGATGCTCAGCGGAGTTGAGAGGAGTTATGTCCGTTAGTTTCAGCTCTGGCTTATTCAGTGCGCATGACCAGATCGAAACCGTTAAAAGCGTCACAAAGATGAGAATCCCAACTACCTGTTCAGCAGATCAATATTGAACATTAAAAAGTTTAATGTCGTATGAATCAATCGGGTATGAAGTACCTTGTATGGTAGTCTGCTGATATTCTTGGTCCACTGTGATTTCCCGCTGGTTCTCGGTACAGCACCATCTACCGTCGAATTCTCAAGGCTGCAGCAGGGGCTCAGAACCGCCGGGAATATAATCAGACTGGCCAAAGTGTTGAAAACAGTGGCGATTCCTGCTTGTATGCAGAAAGCTCTCAGGATCGGCACAGGGAGGACGGCCGTCGAGAGGAATCCCAATCCGCGGCAAATCGGACCGGCGATTCTAGCGGTTCCTCTGCTGGATGGCGGATCAGAACCGCGAAAAACGCTTTCACGGATCAGGCGAGAGAAATTTTTGAAGCTTAAAGCTATGGATACAAGTACTAGGACTTCGACTGATAACACGTTGAGCGGGATTCCTATTAGACAGGAAAATCCTAGTGAAGCTGCGGTACTCAGTGTGGTTAAGAGGATCGCGAAGATGGCTTTGATCGATTGTGACTGAACGGGGTTGAAGAAACTGGAGAACTGGAACGCTGCGTACAAGACCTGCGAAATCGTAAGGGGGATTCACATAGTATCTAAACTTGCATGTGTTAATAAGTTATTTGATACAGTTATATTATTGTATGTTAAGTAAATACGAATGCATGCATATATAATTTTTGCATAGAAATATCGATTGAATAGATTTAACACCTTAAATAGTTCTGGTATGACGCAGCTCTGTATCTCCCATATGGTCTAACGGCTAGGATACCTGGCTTTCACCCAGGAGGCCCGGGTTCGACTCCCGGTATGGGAAGCTTTTTTTTTCTCCTTACTCATTCATCGGTTCACTTTTTTTTCACCCTATTACTATCCAACTATCTATTTACTTAACTAGCTAAAAATTACTAACTGAATTTCATTGTCATTGCGTCAAAGGTTGGAATCTTGAAAATTATGCAAGTACCTAACAAATTAACTACCTGAGTACCTGACTACGGACTAACTAACCAGCTAACTAATAAATTACTTAACTAACTAATTAGTCTATCTATTTAACTAATCTATCAATCTGCTTACTTAACTAACTAAAAACTACTAACTCTATTCGTCGTTATACATATAGCGTCAAGCCTGGTATTTGGAAAGTTAAGCAACTAGTTAGCTAACTAACTAACTGAATACTAATTAACTAACCGACTAACTAGAAAACTACCTGTTCAAGTAGCTAATTTATCTATCTATCTATCTATCTATCAAGCTAATCTATCAATTTACTTGCCTTACTAACTAAAAACTACTAACTCTATTCGCCGTTATACATAAAGCGCCAAGCCTGGTATTTGAAAAATTAAGCAACCAGTTAACTAAGTAACTAACTGAATACTAATTAGCTAACCGACTAACTAATAAACTAACTGATCAGCTAGCTAATCTATCTATCTATCGAACCAATCTATCAATCTACTTACTTTACTAGCTGAAAACTGCTAACTGAATATTTATCGTCAGACATATCGCCAAATCCTAACTAAGCAACTGTAATTAGTGAAATTACCATGACAACATAAAGAATACCAATCCTCGGTAAACTTGACGGGAACGATTCCTTCAATGTTGCAGTTAGAGCCGACTGGGAAAACGGTTGAAATTCATAGTTCTGATCGTCTTCAGATGAGATTCTTGAAATTTCCTAAGCATGAAACGATACCATCGTAAAATCTTGCCTACCATACTTTCAAATAAATTGGATTTAATGAGGCTTTATTAACTAGTTCATTAGTTAAGTTATATAAGTAATTACCTCTTTAAACTTGGTTTGCCACGCTTCCAGCACCTGTCCAGCTTTCTCCATGGTCCACTCAACGTTCTGCACTTTGTAGTTACCCGACCAGAAGTCATGGAACTCTTTCAGGCCCATTAGTTGTATAATGGACTGGAAAGCTTCAGCCCTACCAGGACATTATAATCATATCATTTCACTAAATTTCCAATCAATTTCAGATAAAGTTGAATTAAATTATGTGTTATAGTTTATTAACAGTTTAATTATTACCAAGCTATTTTTCCATCCAAATCCTTGCGGATCCCTCCCAGGATCAACTCTTCCGGCCACTGCATGAACCGCGAGGCGAAACCATTACATCCGCCGGATAGTATTCCGGATAAGTCGAATCCTGCTGAATCGTTTCGACTTTTTCCCGCTGAAGGACAATCAGGATCGGCGGGATTCAGACACTGCTTTTCTTGATAAGCCCTCGTAACTCCATTCTTTAAAAAAAAATCAACATTAAAGTTAATTACAATTAAAGATGATACAATTACAATTTGGACACACCTTTGCCATATAGTTCTCCAGTTTCTCGAAAGGGAAATCAAAGTTGAAGGATTTCATGACGTGAATCAACTCCTGCGGATCCAGATTGGTCCACTGGATACCGGAGCCTAGAATCCTGAAATTAGTTAAATATTTTAAAATTAAGTTAATTACTACTGGATTGGCTAATTCATGTTCATTACGGAACGGTAACCGGGAAATCCGGTCCGAGTAATTTCGATCCTTCCCAGAAGCAATCCAGCGGAGTGACAATGACACACGGTAGGAAATTCTCAAAAATCTATAAGCAATTTCCCTGTTAGTTATCTCGCCCGATCCAATTCAAATTAAATTTAATTAAAGTTAATCTTACTTGGTTAATATAATGAGCGTCGAATTGAGGAAAACTGGGCGAATAGCAGATGTCCTTCAGTCGCCATTTTCTAGTTATTTTCAAATAAAGAGGTAGAATTAAGTTAAGTTAATGTTAATTAAGGTGATGGTTATGTATTCAGTACATGTCAAATAGATCGATTGTGACTTTGGTAGCCGCGTCCAGGACTCGCAAATGTTCCAGTAAGGCCTGCCGCGTCATTAGATCATCTTCTTTGGTTCGCTGAACGAGAATCTGGTAGTTTGATTGAGATTCCCGCACTAAGAATCTCTGCGTGTAGGCGATTTCCTTCTGTAAACGACCGTCCTCTATTTCACAAACCGATTCAAATTAAGATAATATAGTAATTAACGAATAGTGTAATTAGATGTAGGGAATAATAATTGGATAATTGCGCAATTACCGGGACTCCATAATGACTCTAAGTCAGTCTGAACGGTAGCCGTTTTCAAGGGTATGCAGAGGGTCAGTAGTATGAAGATACCACTGAATGAGACTTTCAGTGAGTTTCGGATGACGAGTGAAGACAGCTGCTGAAAAGCGTGTTGAATTGTGGATTTTGAGTGGTCTGCAAAGGTTTCCTCTTGGCGGACCTGCAACATTGGTACACCATTTTAATGTACAATATATTCATAGAATTGCGTAACCATCCATCCATCCATCCATCCATCCATCCATCCGCCCATTCATCCATCATCCATCAAATTTGATTTACAGATAACTGTCGTTAGCTAGGAAGCTTACTAATTAACTAACTATTAACTACAAACTAGCTACTTAGCTGCAAGTTCATTAACTAACGAACGAACTGGCTGACTAGTTTGCTAACGGGCTACTAACTGTCTAACTACCTTCCTACTAGAGTTAACTAGGGATCTACCTATCTGCCTAGCTAAGTAACTAGCTAACTATCTCCCTAACTAACTAGTTATACCTACCCATCTGTCTTCCTTCCTAGCTACTAGCTAACTAACCCAGTTAACTAATATCTATCTATTGTCTAAGTAATCGGATAACTTAACTGACTAACCAACTATTAACTAAAAACTAACTACTGAAGTTGCATTTTTAATAAACTAACGAACGAACCTACTGACTAAGCAGCTGACTAACAAGCTAACGGGCTACCACCTCTCTTACTAACTAACCAGGTAGCTTTGTCGTTTCGCCTAATAAGATAAGGATCTTGATAACTAACTAAGTAGCTAACCACCTATCTTACCAACCAGCTAGCTAACTTTATCGGTACGCCTATATAAGCAGCTAACTAAGTAATGATACTAACTAGCTAAGTAGCTAATTGCATATCTTACTAACTAACTAGGTAGGCTAACCACCTATATCTTATCAACTAACTCAATAGCTAAAATCACTCTTTCACTTTTTAACTAACTAACCAATACTAACTAAATAACCAACTAAAACAACTTGACCAACTAAAACTATCTAGCTATGTAGTCAAACACCTTGTTCTGCTCTTCATTTTCGTGCAGAAGTGTAACGTGAGATTCATTGCAATTAATTAGCTAACCACCTGTCTTACTAGGTAACTCTAATTAAACTAGGTAACTAGGTAACTCTCTCGTTCGCCTATTAAGTGGTTAACATAAGTAATGATCTCGCTAACTAACTAAGTAGCTAACTACCTATCTTACTAACTAACCAGGTAACTCCTCGTTCGTCTATTAGGTGGCTAACAAAGTAATGGACTTGCTAACTAACTAAGTAGCTAACTACTACCTATCTTACTAACTAAGTAAGTAATATCAAACCACCTATCTTACTAACTATATTAGCTAACTAGAAATCTGCCTTGTTGATCTGGCAGGTGGCTAACAATTGTCTTACTAAATAACTAAGCAGCCAACTACCTATAACTAGGTAACTCCCTCGTTCGCCTGTCAAGTAGCTAACTATGGAATGATCTTACTAATTAACCTGTCTTACTAATTTCGCCTTTCAAGTGCCTAATTCAATAGTAGTCTTACTAACAGATTAAATATCAAACCACCTATCTTACTAACTAACTAGATAACTAAACCAGCTAGAATCTCTCTACTCACTCCTTAACTAGCAGACCATCCATCTCATTAACTTACTAGCTAATCAATAATCTTACTAACGAAGCAGCCAACCAACTTGACTAGCTACAACTATCTAGCTAACTAGTATACAATACCTTATTCTTCTGTTCGTTTTGGTGCAGAAGCGTAACGTGCGATTCATGATTACTGTCGTTCTCCTTCACGTCCAAACACTCGTTTAGCACCAGTTCTTTCTCAGCAGTCGGGTCTATGCAGCCTCTCGAATTCAGTCTCGTTATACCCATGTTTGTAATACGTTGGTCAGTCATACACCTTCAGCTGTTAACTCGCATCTTATAGTATAGGGATTTAACTGTCCGTCTTCAGTATGCTGAGCACTGCTGAGCACTGTTGAGCACGTCTTGACTACTCCGAGTCCAGAGTGACACTGAAGCTACTGGATGGCTGGCATCTAGTGTATAGCGGGCGCATTGTAGTACTTCCACTTGTGATTTCTTTCTAATGTCATATACATTTGATGCTAATTGGCTGGAATCGCCGATATAAATGATTGCAGAAGTAGGATTTTGTCATAGAAACTGATGACTAATTAGAATTAACTAATAGTAAAGGTTAATTGAGATGGTTTAGTAGGGGAAATACTAGTGCTCATCGGTTCCGCTTTAGGGTGTACCTCGCAGCAGTGTCGTAGTTTCAGTCGTCGGAATCGTCAACTTCCGATGGTAATCAAGCTGATCAAGCTGATCAAGCTTAGTAAATAGTCAAGTAAGTTACTAATGAGTTGTCTATCTAACTATCTATCTATCTATCTGTCTGTCTATCTATCTATCTATCTATCTATCTATCTATCTATCTATCTATCTATCTATCTATCTATCTATCTATCTATCTATCTATCTATCTATCTATCTATTCATCTATCTATCTATCTGTCTATCTGTCTATCTGTCTATCTGTCTATCTAACTATCTGTCTATCTGTTTATCTATCTATCTGTCTATCTGACTGTCTACCTACCTATCTATATATTGATGTATCTACCATCCAATCAATTAACCTATTAATCTATCTATCTATCTACCTGTCTATCTGTCTATCTGACTGTCTATCTACCTATCCATGTATTGATGTATCTACCTAGCAATCAATTAACCTATTAATCTATCTATCTATCTATCTATCTATCTATGTATTCATCTAACTATCTGTATCTAACGATCTTGTCTATCTATCATATCTATCTATCCATCTACCTACCAACATCTATACATCCATCTACATTGTCAAGAAGAATCGCCCGTGGCTCTATTCTTCCGCTCCGATTGACTGAATTCTCCCGCCATCGCACATTGCCACGGGGTTCCCTTTTCTCCCAGGGACCACACACATCGTTCTCCCAAGCGATCTGCTTGGGGGGAGAAATAAAAACTATATATTACCTTGTAATCTAATTGTCCACAGTATCAAACAGCTCCGTAGAAGCCTTCATTAAAACTAATTCTAATTTACACTATCAATGACTACACTTGTACTTACGTTACACGATTGACTATCAAATTATCAACACACTTAATTAAAACTAACTTTAATTACATTATTCCCCGATCCGTAATATGACGGATCATGTCATAACCAAAATTATTCCGTAATAACTGTTTCATTTTTTCACATTCTAATTGATAATAGAAAGTCGCTCTAATAGCCGCAAATGACGCTGTAATTATTTTAAACATTTAATTACGTAACAGATGCATAATTTGGACAGACTGCGTGTGGAGCTGCTCCATGATGGATGGATGGATGGATATACTTTTACTTCCTTTCCTCGGAATTCCTTTTATATTCTAATGCTGTAACCACATCTGTTTTAACTTTGATTCATTTAACTTTAAATGGCCGGGTTTAATTTTAACTTTGAAAATCACAAAATGAAGGAGAGAGAGAGATAGAGGACTAAGGACTTTGTTGCGGTAATAATTCAATGTGGGTGGTCCCTTTAAGCTGCCTGCCTCTTCCAATCAGATAATTTCTCAAGTACATACGCTCACACTGCTCTGTGCTGCATCTAAGAGGGTGGGGGGTTAACTTTATATATTTTTTAAAAATTATAATAACCCCCCAAACAAGGGGGTTGTAATTAAAATGCAATTTTTTAAAGTTAATTGCCAAATGAGATTAGTTAAGTGACTTGCAATTTGGGACCTCAAGGGGAGATGGTGTGTGTGTGTGGGGGGGGGGAGGGGTTAAAAATAAATAAAGAGAAATGGCTTAAATGGTTGTTATTCCAGTAGCCGTGTACATTTATCAGTGGACAGCAGCGGGAGTTGAGGAAAAACATTGAAAATTTCCAAATACAACTTGGGTGGTCCCCTGGTACACAACACAGGCGGACGGGGGAGGGGGGGGTGGGGGGTTCGCAACTCTGCAAAACCCATTTCTTGTCCCAATTTTAATATTATTTGTTTTATAAATAATTTAGATTTATTAGTTGTTGGTTATTTATTGATTGGTTTTATTTTTTATTATTGATATGATATTCATTAACTTAATGTGATGAATTAAACATGGCGAATTTAGTGAATAGGATTAAGAGACAGTGAAATTGTCCTGTGGTTTGACCCCAGTTCTAATACACGTTGTTAGGATAAACTACCTAAATGAACTTAATTAGCTTAATTTTTAATTTTTTTATTAAAAGCCTTTAAAATCAAACTGTTTGTTACATGTATATATATTTATTTATTATATAATTCAATGAATAAATATACAAAATAAATAAATCTATACAGTTAAATAGTACGAGATGATAAAATGATTTTAGCGGTAATCGTTAAAGGTTTATCTTATGGCTATTATATTCATTTATTACATATACTTGTACGGATTACCTTAATCTGTATTACAATTAATTATAATTCATACAGTTTTATTATGACATAATCACGTACTTGGGAGATTAAAAATAATTTAAATAAACATAATATAATAAATAAATATATATAAACTGAAGTAGTATTAGCTCAATGCAGTAATTGCAGGAATGACGGTATATTGTACAGTAAGGCACTATATCTGAGCTAACCAGAACTAGGCAGTACCTGTACGTACGATTACCGTTGACCTGCTGATGTCAGCAACTCGACTCGACTCGACTTGGGCCCGTGTCGAGTTAAGTCGACGGCCTTGGTCGGTCGAGCCGATTCAAAGTCGAAGATAACGTGCAGGCCAATGTCGAGTCGAGTTGAGTCAACTAGGCCGACTTGAGTCGACAAGTCAAGTCCAGTGAAGTCAAATCTCAATTCGAGTTAGTCTACTTGCAAAAGTCGTACTCCAAATCGATCCAAAAGTCGACCCAAAAGTCGACTCCAAGTTGACCCAAAAGTCGACCCAAAAGACGACCCAAATTTCCGACCCAAAATTCTTACTCAAAAGTCGACTCCAAATCGATCCAAAAGTCGACTTCATGTTGACTTGACTCGACTTGAGTCAAATCACTTAAGATTCCTACGTTGACCTTGGGAATTTTGAGATTCCGGGTCTCTAATGAAGCCATCTAATCTAATCTAAGTTTGCAGTTTCTACAGCCGAAACTAAGTTATAGAATCAATTCCCCAATAGACGTTTTAAAAGGGTGACAGACCCTCCTGTCTCTTTCCCCCTACCCCCCCCCCCCTTGGGTTTTCGGGGGGTCTGATTTACAGCCGGATCGGATTGCGAAAAGTCGAGAGATAAGAAAGAGCCGCGCCGAGGAGGAATTCATCATTTCCAGTGTAACGTGAAAAACGGCCGCAAGACGACACGCGTTTGTTTATTATTAATTCGTGACGAGACATCCATAGAAGAATTTTAAAATCAATCATAATTTGAGTTAACTTTCAAAATTTACTTAAATAATCAATCACTGAGTTGCTTACAATCAGTGGATATTTGTTCAAGTGATAAAAACGTCGAAAACGATAAACACGAGACAGAAAAGTAATACGTTTTTCCGTCCGAGGGGCAAGTGGGCGTTTCCCCCGGTTCAGACGACTCAATGATGGTTGTTAAGGTGAAAAGTGTGAGAAAAAGGTGGAAATGGTGCCTGTTTAATAGAGACGGACAAGCGTGCAGCTAGAGGAGAAGTATAGAACCCATAAGAAGGCAGCACCAGTCAAATGATGGCCAATAGACGTTAATGGGGACCACCTAGGTTGAAGCTGGGCAACTCTTTTCTATTGTTAATAGGCTTTAACTCGAGACGGTTCGCTCCGTGTGTAACCCTTGGCCTGTTTTTGGTGTTCAGCTAAAAAAAAACCGTTTTTCTAACACATTTTTTGGGTATTCTGCTCAACTTAATTTGAGTAATTTTAAATAACTTATAAGTGTATCGCTTTAGTTAAAAAGTTAAACAAATTAGTATCATATAATAATAAAAAATCTAGATGCAGTAGCCAAGATTCACCCTAAAGATTAATATCACCATGTATATCACATACATTTGATAACTATTGACGAATCTATAGGGTTCAGTACATAGACGCTTGCATGTATTCAGAAATGGTTTAAAGTTGATTAATGAGCCCCATGCAAAATTCAGACCAAGTTCAGATATCTGCTATCCGTTCTTACTCTTGCGGTTTCAGTATAACTTTCAGCATGCTTCTGCTTCTGGAATTGGCCCACGTCCAGTATTTTCAGCATGCTGAAATCGGATTCAGTACGAGTAAGCATGCGTAGCAGCAGGTCGGATGTTTTTTCATAAATTCTCTTGCATTGAGCAGCAAGAAGCATGTTCATCATATAGCAGCATGCGGTTCAGTAGGGACAGGGCATGCTGAATTTTGCAATGGGAGAGAAAACATGATATACGTTTATTACACAACATGACTGTCTTGTGTAAACCCTGAATGTAACTAAACCTATTAGATGAAAAACAACTTGAGATAAAGGTTTTAAAAAGCCAGCTGAACCATTAACAGATAGATAGATAGATAAGAAGACAGATGGATGGACAGATAGATAGATAGATAGGAAGACAGACGGATGGATAGATAGATAGATAGAACTCTACTCCACGACATCAAACAACAAGAAGACAATACAACATATAGCTCAGCAAACTACAACAGTGAAACACGGGGAATCAATAACCGCGCAACAAGGGTGCTGATGATGAAAATAGACCGTCGCAGCAGCTGATATCTCATCCGGTACACTGATGGTCTCCTTCAAGGTAGCCTGCCTGGATATCGGGCAAACAGAAGATCGCCACTGCTGAACGCTTGTTTTCCTTTGAGCCGTGCTTTTGGGATGATCTTCAGAAACAAGAAACTTGTCGACCGGCGTGAATCTCAGTCCTGAATTCTGGGTGCCCGGTAACGCTGCTACGCTAAGATCGGCGTCGTGACGGTCGTGATGCAAAATAGCCTCACATCGGCTTATACTGACATCAATTACGTTTGGACCGTTAGCTGCAACTGGAATAGAAATATCAACTGCAATGACGAAAAAACGATAACTGGTTCTATACAGACAAGGAATCGCAGAAGTTTCTCTGCCGTCATTTTGTAATCTACCTAATTCATTCAAGTAGCTTAATTAACTGCTAGTCGACTTGTATGATTGTCCAGGAAAGTATAAGAGACAAACTCACGTCGACTGCGTCGAAATTTCTGTTGAAGCTGCCACGTAAGGTGCTCCCAGTATCGTTTCATGACGAAGTAAAACGAAGGTCCTCCGAACGTGTAGAGCAGTGGATTCAACGCAGCGTTCAGAGGTAGCACGAAAACTGTAATCCATGCGTAGACCTAGTAGTCAATCATATGGGCATCATACCGAGCTTGCTAATATGAAGATATAGTATTGTTACGTTTCCCGTGACGGTGATGTTTGAAAGTGCTAAAAGTGCTAAACAGATGATCGGCAGCCAGCAAGCAGCGTCGGTAGCAACTATCAGCACCATCTTTCTACCCATGCGAACCTGCGGCTCTGATGGGAGGCCCGATTCCACTTCCCGTCTTGTACAGCGAGCGCTGACGTACATCCACAAGTAGCAGGATGTGATGACGCAGAGCGATGCTAGATTCAGGACTTAAGACCCACCATGTTTAGACAAATGCACTGTATACTTGAAGGAGTGTTTTTTACCGATGAAAACTAAGAAGGAATATTCCCAGCCGCTTGGTTTGTCAGCAGTAATCGGTAAGGCTAGACATACTCCGGAACGGCCGTAGAAGTTACTAAAACACATCACAAGCATACCAATCATGTATAGTATTACATTCCAGGATAACTAGTTTGTCCTTGTAAGTTTGAATATATGCCATCAATGATATCCTCGTACAGGTGTTACATGTGATTAAGCAGAGAAGCAACTGTAATGTTTACCTAAAGTACTCCGTGTTGCTAATAGGTATCACAGCAATCAAGATGGCCAAGATCCAGCACAGGACGACGAGGATACTGACACAGTGGGTGCTCAGTCTGAAGTTTCGGAGCGGGAACGAAATGACGATGAATCTCTCGGCGGTTATTATGGTCAAGATGAAGATGGTTAGTTCTGAGGAGAGCGTCGACATGAACCCGGCAAACTGACACAGTGTTGAAGAGCGCCATTTCAGCTCGTGGAGGGCGTATGTACCTCGATACATGAAATCAACACCGGCGATAAGAATCAAGTAGATTCCCATACAAAAATCACCTGCATGGAAGCATATCACAACAAGCTGGACTCGGGTGTAGCACATGTGAATCTTACCAATCGCAAGGTTGGTAATCAAAATGCGGTGAGTCCGACTGCCCTGCTTGTTGTATAGCCTCCACAGGACAACGCTAAAGTTGCCCAGAATTGCCAAACTGCCAAGGATCCAGAGGAAGGAACGCAGGACGTTGTTGGACATGAGATCCTCGCACGAGGAGAATTCGTCCGCTGTTGGAGAGCAGTTAACGCCAGCGTGCATCGCTGCACAGCACACCTGAAGTCGACCGCCATTCCTTTTGAAAGACACATAGAAACACGATTAGCCCAATTAATTTTAAATGACATTACATTAATTAGATTAACTAAAATAGAATTAAGTTTGAAATTACAGGTTGTCGATGTGAATCAGATCCTGGAAAACCGAAGTCGCCATCGTCTCCAAAGGGTTGAAAGAGATGTCACTTGAAATTTAGTCAACAATATGTTATCCTTTAACTGAATCTTTACAGTTAATTTATGTTAAAACTAATGAGTGAACTTGTAATTTGTGTTACGCTCGCCGTAAACTGCCTAATCCAGCGAAGACTCTGCTGACCAAGTGAGTAATTTTGTTGTGTGACAAATCCCTATACATCAAGGTAAAAGTCCGTTTACTTTGTTACACGTTCCATGTTTAAGAAGGTTATTATATATTAAAATAATAATAAAACATATAATAAATTGGTCTCATTAATATTTCAGCAGATTAATAAAATTCCTAATTATTTTTCAGTTATTAATAACATTTTAATTCATTAGCAGTATTACTGGATTAACATGAATATCATATAGCTTTTTTCATAATTAATGAATTTATAATAGTAATGTGGTTATTTACAGGGAGGTTAGTTGGTGAAGTCCAGCGAAAGCATCTGCTTCTAGAAATTGCATATCCTGATTTGATAGATCCCTTGAAATAGGTAAGAAAATGCTTAGATGAAATACACTCTTAGAAAAGCTGTCTATCTATCTATCTATCTATCTATCTATATATCTATATATCTATCTATGCTGTCTCTATGCTGCTCTATGCTGTCTATTTTTTATCTGTCTCTCTGTATATGTATCTGTCTATCTATCTATCTATCTATCTATGTATGTATCTATCTATCTATCTTCTATCTGTCTGCCTATCTGTCTGTCTATCTATTCTGTCTGTCTATCTATCTGTTTATCTATCTGTCTCTCTGTATATATATCTGTCTATCTATCTATCTATCTATCTGTTATCTGTCTGCCTATCTGTCTGTCTATCTATTCTGTCTATCTATCTATCTATCTATCTATCTATATCTGTCTATCTATCTCTCTACCTGTATATCTATCTATGCTGTCTCTATGCTGCTCTATGCTGTCTATCTGTCTACCTATTTATCTACATCTATATAAGATGCTACAGTTATACGTACAGGGTGTGTAGCAGTGAAAGACCGTTAAAGGTATGGCGTTCGACGGTAGTTATGGCGTTACCTTGAAGGTATCTGTTCAATCAATATGTTTATCGTTATAATATTAAAAAATAAATCAAGTTAAAAGCACATCATGCGAAGATTCCGCAGTCCTTTGAACGTATACTGCTTCAGCACAGTGATATAGTTCTTCTCCAGTTTGAGAATCTTCAAGAAGCGTAGGTCGGCAAATGCGCCGGGTGTTATATGATCGATCCCGTTGTTGCTTAGATCTCTGTTTCAAATATAGAATCATTAAGTTTGTAACACTCTAGAGCAAAACATTGGGTCCTGGATGGTATTTAGCATTTTGTGTTGGCAAAACTTACCATCCGATTTAAATGAAACTTTACTAGTGCATGAAATACTGTCAGTTCTACATTCAGCGTTTTTTTCGTTGTTGTATCTTTGCAAACGTGGGTTCTATAAGCGATCAACTTGCCCCAACAAGGATCCGTTTTATTGCTCAAGACGGGTGTATACCTCAACAGTTTAGATCGAGACGTCTTACCTATGTAGTTAGATACTACTACTTACAAAGTATTGGCCCGTCTCAGTGGTCTCAGCATCTGCGCAGTTAGGCTACCTCCAAGTTTGTTCCCAGAAAAGTCGCTGTTACAAATAAGCATAATAAGTAACTGGTTTTTAAGTGAATTAGTACTGAAATTGTACAAGCTGGAGACCGTACGGTCCAGATCAACAGGTATAAAGGTTAACCCCAGTCCAGTACAATTAGCAGCTACATCCCAGCACAGACAGCGAGGTTCCATGAAGCTGCACGCTGCGGCTGCTTTAACGATACAGTTAACGTGTTGATACAGTTGTATCTTTTAAAGTTATGTCCATAAAAGAATGAAGATTTGTTTCAAAGCTCGTCTTATGTACTTGAATCCGACTGTAAATTATTAGATGATTCGAGCAAATAGTTTGGCTAATATTAAATGCTAAAGTTTGGAGCCTTACGGCAGAAATCTTCGTCGTTCCAGGATCGCGGACAGTCTATCTCGTCATCGCAGACTAGGGATTCGTTGACGCAAGGGCCGCGTGTACATTTGAAAAATCCTGCGTCACAGGTCTTGTGTTCTGCGATGTAATGCAACGTGGGTTATGCAACAATCGCTAGCGAAGTCTATAGTCGAATCAAACCGCAATGCACTAGATGCGATTTATCAGAACAGCCATCCTTTGGGTTCTTGCTGAGGATGCAAACTTGATCTGCGGGTATGCACTGACCGTTAGCGCATCTGAATTCAACATCTCGGCAAGTTGGACGGTAGTCTATAAATTAGCCAGTGATGTTCAATAGCCTACAGTTTTTAGCAAATGAGAATAGGGAACTATGTAGGCTAGATTTACCGCAGTTAGTTTCATCAGAACCATCTGGGCAATCTCTCCAGTAATCGCACCAGTACTCTTCTGGGATACACTGGCCAGTATCGCATTTCCTATGGTTGAGCTTGCATTGATATAGATCTAGAGCAGTGTATAGAAATATTACATTTCTGGAACGTTTTATAAAAAGGTTATTGGGAATAGTTATTTTCTGAGAAACCTTGTATCACATGATGTTGTCACAATTATAATTTTTCATATAATGTATAATGATATAGGTATATATTATATAACTGTGTATTCATAAAAATATATTAGGTTACATACCACAGCCCAATTCGTCACTTTTGTCTTGGCAGTCAGCTGCTGCATCGCAGTGCTTTTGAATGTCGATACACTGCTTGTTCGCGCACTGGAACTCGTCTTGGTTGCATTCCGGAAAACCTAAGCAGTGTTTATAGGTCGATATGAATTCAGTTACCAAATGGGGAATAGACGGTTAATTGCAATAGGTACTTGGTTAAATAGATAGGTAGACGGATAGATAGATACATAGATAGACAGATAGATAGATAGACAGATAGATGGACAGATGGATGGATGGATGGATGGATGGATAGATAGAAAGGAAGACAGATAGATAGATAGAAATAGATAGATAGATAGGTAGATAGTAGATGGATAGATAGATAGATAGATAGATAGATAGGTAGATAGATAGATAGATAGATAGATAGATAGATAGATAGGATAGACAGATAGGATAGACAGATAGATAGACACATAGAAAGACAGTTAGATAGATAGACAGACAGATGGATAGATAGAGAGATAGATAGAGAGACCGACCGACAGACAGACATAGATAGAAAGATAGATAGATAGATAGAAAGAAAGAAAGAAAGATAGATAGATAGATAGAGAGACCGACCGACAGACAGATATAGATAGAAAGATAGATAGTTAGATTAATAGATAGATAGATAGATAGACATACAGACAGATAAACAGCTAGATAGATCGATAGATAGATAGATATGTAGATATAGATAGGTCGACAGCTCAGTTAGATAGACATAGATAAAATGGTTATGTGGATAAATATACTGCAGTTTTGTTCATCTTCTCCAAGAAGGCAATCCTTCCTATAGTTGCACCGAACTTCAACTGGTAGCCAGCGTCCATCTTTCTCTCCAGGACATTGAAAATACTTGGAACTGGCGTTCCTACCCGTAAACGGCCTGTTATCAGTTCCTAATAATTCACACAAAGCCAACCTTCCATTATCCAAATTGTGAAGCTTCATATATAACCCTTACCTGGGCATTTGAATTCATCCGGATAATAGCCAATACCTTCGCAGTCTCTGTGTCAATCACAGATGAAGTCTGCAGCAATAATAATTTCTCCGTGACTGTGCGGCAGCACACACATAACCGATGATCCCAAACGGGGTATGTTGAATCCTTTATACTCAACAAGCAGAAGTATTGTCATTAAATTCATGAGTCTATTATAATAAGTTTTATAATTTTTCAGTCGTCTTAACGTGTTGAAGTACCGTCAACAACATCATAGACAGCAGCACAGCGAGTTCTATCCTCATCACTGCAATCCCCAGCACAATCACATACCCCGTTGCAAACCATAGCTGCTGAAAGACATCGACCGTTTGCACAGCGGTACTGATTCTTCGTGCATTCACCACCTTTATTACATATAATGCCTCTGAGTTAAGTTAATTGCATTCAAGATTCTAAACTTACAATCTGATTCGTCTGCATGGTTTCCTCTGCAATCGACGTTTTGATCGCACCAGAAAGTCCTGTGAACTCGACTGCCGTCTTCACACTCGACGAAATCACCTGGTTATTGATTTCATGTTTAATGGTGTTGAAAAGTAGATTCAGTAGTTTGTTCGCACTTACTAGGTTGGCAATATTTCTCGTCTAGACCATCTTTGCAGTCCTGTTTACCGTCGCAGATGTTCACTGGCCTGCAGCAGTCCCCGGCGCCACAGGTAAGCTCACCGTGCCAGCATTTCCTATAGCCTGAAAATACGTATTCTGTTTCACAATAAACTAGATAAGATCCAATCTAAACATGCGTATATCTTACTAGTGTCTCAAGTCTTGCAATATTTACATATGGGATTCAACTGAAGTAAGATTAGACGGAAACTTACTGCAGTCAAGTTCATCCGATTCATCTCCACAGTCGTCGTCGTAGTTGCAGAGGAGAGTAGCATCAACACAGTAGTGGTTGTTACACTTGAACTGATGTGGCGAGCACGCATAGGTTTCTATATGTACATTAACAACGATTCTCGGTTGTTATCCCAGTTATTCAGATCGATAATCGATAGTCAATAGAAGAATCGATTACACTGTTAACCCAAGTGCCCAGTTTTGAAATGCCTCAGTCCGCGAAGTGCCCGGTAACTAGGCGTAATGCCTAGAAATTCTCGTCTCGATTTTGAGGCATGTGAAGTGCCTCGTTTCGGATTTATGGCCCGTTTCTACCCCACACAGCCCCCTCCGACACCGCACAGACTGACCGGGCCATCCCCATTAACAGCCAACCTTCTCTGTTTATCCCCATTACCACCCTCCCTCCCTGCCTGTCCCCGTCACCACCTCTCTGCCCTCTCCCCCGTATAATTGCTCCGGAAAAAATAGCGAAGATTTAATCATTACACTGTGAATTACTTAATTAATGAAAATTACAACAATAGTTAATGTTTACTATCGTATTAACTTTATCATTGGTCTATATATTCTTTCAGTGTTGTTTTTCAAGTCTGCAACTAAAGTCTTGTATTACTGATAATAGGCAGACGATATTATTTTTCAATTTATAAACTGTCGGTGCTGTTCAATATATTACGCACAAACGTTTTTAAGGGGACACTTAATTACACGACTATAGTCTATCTCAAAATAAATCATACCGTGATCGTGACACATATAATGATACGTAATACATCTTAATATGCAGTGATGATGTACTATGATGCGAATACTCGTGACGCAAGCTGATGACCAAGATGATGTTAGTGATTGCTAAGGTGATTTACCACAGTTGTTTTCATCTCGACCGTCTGGACAGTTCGACTCCCGGTCACATCGCAATGTTCCGGAGATGCACGAATCCCCGCAGTTGAATTCACCCGCTGGACATCCTATCAAGACATCATCGATACCTTAATACACTATTCGTAATGTCCGTTGAGACGGCAACATTCAACGATATTGACGATTGATTCAATTATGTTAATTTGAAAGATTTGCTATTTTTTAAAAGCAGTTAACTTAATCAAACTCGTTATGCGTCAATTGTTACCGCAGATTGCAGGCATTTCATCCTCTCCGTTAAGACAGTCGCGTTGTCCGTTACACAGGATTGGCCGTCCTTGTACGCCCACTGTTAAGTTGCAAAGCTGGGATTGGTTGGAGTAATTGCCCAAATTAGGTTCTAAAAGAACAATGGACTTGCTAGCAATTTCGATTAAGTCAGGAGGAGGAAGAGGAGGAGGAGGGGGAGAAGGGGGAGGAGGGGGAGGAGGNCATTAGCACCTCATCTATTTGTAATTTCTTAGATATAATGAGTTACAGAAACAAATCGATAATATCAGAAGAGTATACAGTCCTACTTCGACTAGGAACTGTTAGTTTGACTAGTAACTAGTAGCTAGTACTTACAGAGCCTACAAAGTTTAAAAAATACTAATACTATTGAAGCAATCGAGTGGTGTCGTAATCAAAATGCACTGCTTTTATATATACTCAGCCTAGTAATAGAGTCATGCAGTTAGTAAGCAATATCTTCATACCTACAGTTTGACTGCAATTGCTCCCGCCTATTACGGCTAGAGTCAGCAGGGAAGAAGCAACCAACAGCAGCATATTACGTATGACTAATAGCCCTAGAATGAGCCGCACCTGAAACTAGTTCTACCATTTTATAGCAAAGGACTTGGGTCATCATATACCATTCACGCATGTCACCTTAACCTGTCCATCCACATAATCTTGTAGGTAATCCAGACATGAAATTGGTTATTTCCCACTTGATTAACCCGGTGCTAACTTATCAATACTGCTACCCAAGTTACCGTGAGATACTAAAGCAGTGAACACCAGCGTATTCTAACAGAACCTTTGCCTTGGTTTGATGCAGGTTGGGACATTAATAACCGCACGCAGCACATGTTATGACTTCTCGGAACCAAACTGAAGATCGAGCCAATATCCGTCGCCAGATTGCTTTGTATGCTTAATGTAGGCTATCACTGCGGAACCTCAAACCTAGCTTGTATCCTGCTGGTCAAATGAAATCTAGTGATGTAAGCTAATAGGAGTCTCTGCATCGGACGGTATCGATCCGTTCACTGAGTCTTGAATGTGACATGCAAGTTATACCTGTAGGGTACTTTATCCTGTTTCAGTGAAGTTCAGTGAAGCAGCCATGGGGGAAAAGGAGCCCCCGCTCCGCATAGGGAAAGTGACCCCACTAATGCAGCCAAAGTCGTAGTGCTAAAAGTGGCCGCTTGGGAGGCGCTGCAGTGCGATGATGTGCATTGTCCAAGCTGGCCTCTATAGAGAAGTTACCAAATTCGCTAGTGACACCTAGCCGAGCGAATTGGTACTATTTTGCCCATGATCCGCCATTACCCGTCTTACTTGTTGCTAGTCCCGTATAGCTTACCTTGAAGTGCGCTTGTTTTACGGACAAGTACGAGTGAAAATAAGGGAAAATTGTGGTCGAAATGCATACAGAACTTTTCATAGATCATATCAGCAATTGATTTAACATTCTTTTGGTCAGAAATGGCATCGGCAAGGCACCTTAATCTCAGTGAACTTTCGTTAATAAAAGAGCGCTGTGACTATGTTGGTGAAGTCGAGACCTTCTGCCGTTTGGAAATTCGGATGGAGATTCGGGTTCGCTCAAAACACCGCAGAAGTTTAAAAAAAAGAGGACCAACATCAAATCGAGCTTGCGTTAAAACTTACTTGTTTGTGGGTCTTGGCGTGATGCTATCATGTCAGCTTGTCAGCCCATCAAAAGACCTTCACTACAGCCATTTTGTTTTGTACTATCTTCTTGGCTTGCATATCCTCTCCCAAATCGTATCGTATAGCAATAAACGTTTTTCCTTTTTCAAATCTTCTACTTCTACTAGGACAAGAGTTTGTTGACTGTATCTCGAGGACGTGTATAATTGTCGCTGCATACTTGTGCTTCGTTATCGGGCATAATAATAATAGAAATTATAATAATTTTGACCGTGTATTTTCTTTTGCATTGCTTTTTTGAAACAACTTCCTGCTTGACGTCCGAGTCCCTTGGTTGCTCCTCCTTTGTCGGGAATCGAACCTGAGACTTCTCAATGAAACGGTAGGGTTATTACTACCACTGGGCCACATGGGCCGTATTGGGCATAATATCTTCACATGAAACCGAATCTGTAACCAGACATTCTGGTGGGAGCTCTAGAAGCGACGAATCAAAACTGAGCCCAATGCCCAGTCGTCCTTACTCTGAAGTGGGTGGCGGTCTGCAAGCGTTAAATACGGTTTACGCACATCAAAAGTTTTGTTTCCCAATGAAGTTCCACTACAACGGCCTCGCTTCATAGGTGGCTTCCATAGCTTTGGTTTTAATTTATATTAAAATATTGAGAGTACGACGCCTGGCCTCAATTCCCTTCGTCCCGATGGCAGATTGCAGCGATAGAAGTCTTCGACTTGGTGACGCTTTGAACGTATAGAGTGTTTTTGGTAACCTAAAACAGTTAGACAATTAAAATGTTAATCGATATACGACAGATTTGATGATCTCATATTCAACTTACTGTCTCGTTTGGCCCTGTGTTTTCTTCCCTAATTCGCAAGGCGCATTGCTTCAGGTAACTGATTTGGGATCTTTGAGTAATTGTTGAAACTAGATTTTAGGCCCTTGACTCATTTTATTGCATTTTCCCAAATGCGTGGAGCACAAGGAACACAACAGTAAGGCATTTACGTACGAATTACGAATTCAAAACTATCAAATATTGAAAACAAAACGTCCAAATATCAACGCGACCTTATGGCAGCTGTCAAACGCTAGACGGGTAATGGCGGACGGGACCTTTCTTGCCAACAGACGGCGTAATTTGGTAACGTCTCTATATGGCTTAAGTAAGCGCTACGCTGGTGTTACACGTTTCTGTGTAGTAAATTTCGTTCTTAGAACAAGTTATAATTACTTAGAGTAAAGGAAAGGTTATAATACTAATATAACTATATATACAATAACTGTAGCAGACTCATTTTCCCCTCTCGCATTGGCTGGAGCGGCAAGGCGGTTTTTGTGTTTATTTTTACTTCTTTTTTTCACAACCAAATTGAAAAATGGCAGGATGATGGAAATGAAACTTACAAAAAACACATTAATTCGGGTTGTGTGAAAAACGTTTATTTCGAAATGGCAGGATTATTGGTAAAAACAGATACAAAAAATCATATTAATTTGGGTTGTGTGAAAAATGTATTGAACATAGTACTACCCTCACCGAGGAATAGTTTGTCTTCATTGCTTTCTTTTTTGCACCACAGTACAGTACTTACGTAGCTATAATTCAGTTTTTGTGTTCGCGATTTTAAATCTCTCGCACTAGTTAGTTTTAGGTAACCTGGCTTTGCCTGCCGTACTTTAGATCCCATTTAAATAATGTTCAGTGAATGAATTGTCTTTGTTATTTACTGTTTGTGTTTGTGAGTAGCAATCGATGAAGATGACTCTAAAATTATTCAATAGCTGGAAAATTTGCAACTGACAAGAGGGCGACATGTCGAGTCGACTCATATTCGTCACGTGGGTACGCATCTGATTGGTCCGTAGCCGAAAAGCGCGCGAAAAGTCGAGTCGAGTCATATACGACACGTGGGTCGAGCGTGGGTACGCATCTGATTCGTCCGCAGTTGAAAAGCACACAAAAAGTCGAGTCGAGTCACATAGGACACATGGGTACGCATTTGATTGGTCCGAAGTTTAAAAGCGCGCGAAAAGTCGAGTCGAGTCATATACGACACATGGGTACGCATCTGATTTCCGCAGTTGAAAAACGCGTGAAAAGTCGAGTCGAGACATATACGACACATAGGTACGCAGTTGAGTCGAGCGCCAATGAA
>JAIQCU010000619.1:0-40340 GCA_022114935.1 Leptestheria dahalacensis | reverse complement strand
TTCCACGTCGGGCGGGGGGCATCTTGGTTTGGGATTTCTCCCGTTGCTCTTTGGCGCTCTTGCGGCGCTTCAGTTGCTGCGAAGGTCAGGCCACGGCCACCCGGCGCAACAGGGCGTCGGTGTGGGCTTGGGCTTCTTTCGCGTAGTTGGGGGTGTGGTACTCGGGAACCAGTTCATGCACCATCAGACGGGCTGTGGCTTCGTCCATTTCTTCGCAGGCCAGGCGGAGCCGTTCGAGCCTTCTTTCGAGCTCGTTCCATTCGATCATGCGCTCGCGGGCGCGGCGAATCTTGGGGTGCTCGCTGGCTTCATCGGTGTCGCCAATGATGAGTTCTTCGTAGAGTTTTTCACCGGGGCGCAGGCCGACGATGTCGATGGCGATGTCGCCATCTGGCTGGCTGCGGGTTTTTTCGGTGAGGCCGGCCAGGCGGATCATGCGTTTGGCCAGGTCGATGAGCTTGACGGGTTCGCCCATGTCGAGCACAAAGACTTCACCACCGTGCGCCATGGCGCCCGCCTGGATGACGAGCTGCGCGGCTTCGGGAATGAGCATGAAGTAGCGCGTGATTTCAGAGTGCGTGAGCGTGACCGGGCCACCGTTGGCGATTTGCTGCTTGAACAGCGGCACGACGGAGCCAGACGAGCCGAGCACGTTGCCAAAGCGCACCATGGAAAACAGTGTTTTTCCGTGGCATTCCTTGGCCAGCGCCTGGAAGGCTAGTTCGGCAATGCGCTTGCTGGCGCCCATGATATTGGTGGGGCGCACGGCTTTGTCGGTGGAGATCAGCACGCAGTGGGCGATGTCGTTGGCTTGCGCGGCTTGGGCGACGGCCAGCGAGCCGAAGACGTTGTTATAGACGACGGCGGCGACATTGCTTTCGGCAATCGGTACGTGCTTGTAGGCGGCGGCGTGGTAGATGGTTTCAACGCCTTGCTGCTTGATGACGGTATTAAGCAGAAGCGGGTCGCACACCGAGCCAAGCACGGACACGAGCGATCTGACGGCAAAGTTCGCTGCCGATGGAGCCGCCGCCGCCGGTGACCATGACGACCTTGCCCTGAATGCATTGTTCGAGCAGGTGCGGAATGGGGGGCACGGCGCAGCGGCCGAGCAGGTCGGCCACGTCGATATTGCGCACGTCGCTTTCGTTGACCTTGCCGGTGACGAGATCTTCAATGGCGGGCAGGATCTTGACGGGCATGCCGAAGCGCGCCACGCGCTCGACCATTTGCGTGCGTTGTTCGAGCGTGGCGGACGGCACGGCGATGATGAAGCCTTGAATTTTTTCGGCGGCGACAAGTTGCTCGATGCTGTTCGGGGCGTGAACGGTCATGCCGCTGACGATTTTGTTGCGCAGTTCGGGGGCGTCGTCGATGAAGCCGACCGGGTGGTATTCGCGGCCGTTGCGCAGCGCTTGGCCTAACTGAACGCCGGCACGACCGGCACCATAGATGAGTACGCGTTTGCGGTTGAGGTTGTTGGTGGCGGGATTGGCGTGCTGTGTGTCGGAATAAAGGCGCGACAGTGCGCGGGCGCTGAATCGTGACAACACGACCCAGGCAAAGGCTAGCAGCCAGAAAATGGCGAATGCCGAACGCGGGGCGTGAAACGGGCCAAACAGGTAATTGATGGTGGATGGCACGGCAATCACCGCGCCGAGCGCCATTAATGCAGTAAATGGAACGTGGAATTCCATGAAGCGCAGCACGGCGCGATAAAGGCCGGTGCGCACAAACGCGAAAATGGAAATGCCGGTGAGCGCGGCGGCGATGGCGGCGTGCGTGAGGTCGAATGGTGCCCAGGTGCCGAGCCGCAGGGTAACGGCGAGGTAATAGCAGAGGGGCAGCACCAGCGCGTCGATGCCGACCACGATCATCAGTTTTTGCCTGCGCGGCAGGTGCGCCGCTGCGTGCAAGAGCTGATGCGTGATGCGCACGACGTCTCGCGTTTGCGGAATCGTTTGCTGTTCGTTCAGCGTGTTATCGATCGGCATGGCCGCCCTCTCCATAATGCAGTTCGCTTACCTAGTCTCGGTGATAACCCTAGCCACCGTAAGACGGGCTAGCCTACTGGCTGCACTTTGTTCAAGGTAAATTCTAAGCTAATGAGTAGTTGCTTAATACTTAAGTATGTAAGCAAATTATTTTTTTAGTCGGCATTTGTTTCGCTGAATGTTTCATATATTCCGATTATCGGAATTTTAAGAAATAAGAGATTTCTGTTATTTTGCGATTTCGTAATCGTGGCAAGTAGGCAGAAAGACAGTGTTTTGCGTTTTAAAAATCAAACAATCGATTCAAACGGATTTTTTTGGGGTGCTGGATTTTTAGTTGCGGGTTTCATTTTCAGTAAATCCGGCAAATAATGTCCTTCTATGGGTATAACAATGATTCACATTCTGGGTGTGAATTACGTACAGTTTTGATAGCGATACGTGGGTATCGATGGACGTTATGCGCTTAATGACCCACTAAACGGGTCAACTTTCATATTCATGAAAATTGATGGAAGTCCAAGACGGGATGATTAGACGCGATCTGTATCATTTTGTTAGAACGAAATTCGTTGCTTTGTTTGAAAATGAACAGTCTTTGTTAATAATTTTTCGCTTGGCACGGTAAGGCTGGCTAAACCTTCACGCCGGTTCGGCAACCCATGCAATGCATTCCTCTGGGGCCTGCGTTTGGTTTGATTTAGCTGGTGGCGCTGCGCTGTGCGCGCTTGCGGCAGCGAGGTGCATCGGGGTGTAGCGCTGTTTGCGCTCGTCGAGTCGGTAGAGCGGGTCGCGCACGGTGTCGGGGTTGTAGCCTTCGTCGCGGAGTTCGACCTTGCGGTTTTTGAAGGTGGCGGTGGTGGCGAGTTCGCGGCTGACGCGCAGGTATTGCGGCACGGCGTAGGCGGGCAGCCGGGCGCGCAGGTGGCGGTGCAGGGCTTCGAGGTCGAGCTTGCGCACGTCTCGTCGCAGGACGAGTGCGGCCATGCCGGCGCGGCCGTCGCTGCCTGGGACGGCAACGCCGTAGACGGCGGCGTCTTGAATGGCGGGAAATTGCATGAGCACGCCTTCGACTTCGGTGCAGGAGACGTTTTCTCCTTTCCAGCGGAAGGTGTCGCCTAGCCGGTCGACAAAGGCGATGTGGCCCCATCCCTGGCGGCAGACGAGGTCGCCGGTGTTGAGCCAGGAGTCGCCGGCTTCGAAGGCGTCGCGCACGAGCTTGCCGGTGTTTTCGAGGGCGTCGGTGTAGCCGTCGAATGGGGAGCGTTCGGTGATGGCGGTAAGCAGCAGGCCGGTTTGCCCACGCGCGACTTCACGCAGCCGGCCGTGTTCGTCGCGCCGTGGGGCGCTGTTTTGCGGGTCCCAGGCGACGATGGCAAATTTCATGGGGCAGAAGCCGGCGGTGCGCGAGACGTTGAAGGCGTTGACGAAGAGGACGTTGCCTTCGCTGGCGCCATAGAACTCAGCCACGCGCTGGATGCCAAAGCGCTTGCGAAACGGTTCCCAGATTTCGGGGCGCAGGCCGTTGCCGACGATGAGGCGGACGTTGTGTTCGGTGTCGCGCTTGTTTGCCGGGGTGTTCATCAGGTAGCGGCAGAGTTCGCCGATGTAGCAGAAGGCGGTGGCGTGGGTGGCGCGGATTTCGTCCCAGAAGCGGCTGGCGCTGAATTTGCGCCCGAGCGCGAGGGTGGCGCCGGCACCGAGGACGGCGCCTAGCGAGACGGTGAGGGCGTTGTTGTGATAGAGCGGCAGCGGACAGTAGAGGGTGTCGCGGGCGTTGAGCCGCAGCGCCATCTGGCCTAGGCCGGACATGCAGCGCATCCAGCGGTAGTGGGTCATGACCGAGGCTTTGGGCAGACCGGTGGTGCCAGAGGTGAAGATGTAGAGGGCCGGGGCGCGCAGCGCAACGCGCCGGGTTTCGGGCGGGTTGTTGGCGGCGGACGAGAGCAGGCGCCGGGCGTCGGCGGCCATGTCGATCATGGTGACCGTGGCGGCGGGCGTGCCGCCGCCCGAGGTGGCGACCCAGCCGCAGACGAGTGTGGGGTCGTTGAGTTGGGCGCGGACATCGAGAAGGGCTTGCGCACAGTTGTCGCCAACGATGACGACGCGGGGCTTCATGAGCCGCAGGCTGTGGGCGAGGACTTCGCCGCGCTGGTTGTAGTTGCACATGCCGGCTATGGCGCCAAGCTTGACGGTGGCGAGCAGCAGCGCGAGGACTTCGGGGTGGTTTTCCGAGAGGATGGCGACGACGGCACCTGCGCCAACGCCTTGTTTGCGCAGCAGGGTGGCGTAGCGGTTGGCCCAGGCGTTGAGTTCGCCGTAGCTCCATTGGCGGTTGCCAAAGCGCAGGGCGACGCGGTGCGGGTGGCGTTCGGTGAGCCGCTCGAACAGCCGGCCAATGGAGTCGCGCCGGATGGGTTTGGCGTCGGCGAGGTTCCAGGCGCCGCGCAGCACGGCCGGTAGTTCGGGGGCGATGCGCAAGGCGCCGAGCAGGACGTCTTGCAGCTTGACTGGGGCGGTGTGCGCGGGCGCTCTTGCAGCGGCGCCCGGCGGGGTGCTTGCGGTAAGGCTTGCCGTGCGGTTTGCGGTGTGGCTTGTGTTGGGCTGACCGGCTTGCTTTGGTTCGCTGCGGTTCAGAAATGCGCGCGCGCGCGCCAGTGCACTGGTGCTGGATGCCATGTTTCTCCCCTGTACGCTGTGCGTATCACCTGGCGCGGCCTTGGCGGGCTGCGCGGCTTTTCGCTCATTCTAAGGGGTTGGCTGGCGTTTGGGTAATGGTGTCTGGAATTGTGGCGCGAGGGCGGTACGGTTTCGTTGATTCCTCCGTTTTCATCGTTTGCGGTGCTCAGAAGCGCGTGGTGAGCGCGATCCAGCTGTCGGGGAGCATGGCGACGATGCGGGCTTCGAGCCATTTGTCGCCGCCGGTGAGAATGGCGATGCCGGTGAGGCCGAGCAGGAGGCCAAACCCGGTCTTGAGGGCGCCGATGTGCCGCATGACCCAGCCCTTGGCAGACTGGAAGCCGCGTCGCGAGGCGTAGGCGACGGCGACGAGTGGGATGGCAGCGCCGGTGCCGAACAGGCCGAGGATGAGTGCGCCGCGCAGGGCGCCGCCTTCGCTGGCGACGAGGGTGAGCGCGGCGGCGAGCAGCGGCCCGGAGCATGGGCTCCAGATCAGGCCGAGCAGGCCGCCGAGGGCGAATGCGCCTTTGAGCGAGCCGCTGTCGAGGCCGGACGATGCGGCGCTGGCGCGGTCGGCCAGCGGTGTGGCCCAGGCGGTAAAGCGAGCGTTGAGTGCGGGCACGAGCATGACGACGGCGAAGGCAACAAGCATCCAGGCGCCGAAGGTGCGGACGCTGTCGCCGTCAATGCCGAGCACCGGCCCGAGCATGCCGAGCGCGACGCCGACGGCGGCAAACGACACCACCATGCCTGAGCCCATGGCGAGCGGCGCGAGGCGGTTGGATTGCGCGGCACCGCCCGCAACCATGGGCAGTAGCGGGAAGACGCAGGGCGAGAGCGTGGTCAGGCTGCCGGCGGCAACGCTGAGCGCCAGCGATGAGAGTGAGATCGCCGTCGACATGTTCAGAGCGCCGAAGCAAGTGCGGATTCGAGTTTTGCGGGGTCGGTTTCACCGCCCAGACGGGCTTTTTCTTCGTTGCCACGGTAGACGATGACGGTGGACTGGGCGCGCACCTTGAGTTGCTTGCGCAGGTCGCGTTCCTTGTCGTAGTCGACGACGAGGAGCGTGAGCGGCAGTGCGGCGTCGCCTTTCATTTGCTGGAATGCCTTTTCCTGGGCGCGGCAGGTGGGGCACCAGTCGGCGTGGAAGTGCAGCGCGACCGGCTTGTTCGCGGCTTGCGCGGCCTGGAGTTTTTGCGCGCTGTAGGCTTCGATATCGAGGGCGCTGGCGAGCGAGGCGGTGAAGCCGAGGGCGATGAGCGTCGACGCGCGCGCGGCGCGGAGGGTGCCGGCGATTTTACTGGCGAGTTTTGCGGAAAGGTTTCCGTGGCGTTGGAATTGGATGGCAGAGGCTTTTTTCATTGCGAGTTCCTTGACGTGCGAATTGCGAGGCAAGCGGGTGCTTGCAGTGCTGTGTCGGAGCAGGCGGGGATTCCTTACACGGCACCCATTAGGCACAACCCGGCCCGGCCCCGAGGTGGTCGAGCTTGAGCGGCTGGCCCATTGCGCACGAATTTGGTGCGGATTTCAGGGTTTGCCATGATGCGCTTCGCTTCGGTTCCCCCGCAGAATGCCTGATACGGGCTGGATCGGAGGGTTTGCATGTAATTACGGTTTTGACCGTGTTTACCTGTGTGCGCTGATGTTTTCTGACCCTGCTGAATCACGCGACTGAATAACGGAATCTTGTGCCCTATCTTCAAGGAGTTTGCATGAATAAGCGCTTTTTCCTCAAGGCGACTGCCGCACTGGCTACGGCCTTTTCTTTCGTTGGTGCCGCGTATGCGCAAACCCCGGTGAAGTTTCAGCTGGATTGGCGCTTCGAGGGGCCGGCGGCGTTGTTCTTGCATCCGGCGGCCAAGGGTTATTTCAAGGATGCGGGCTTGGACGTGGCGATCGATTCGGGCAGCGGTTCGGCGGCGGCGGTAACGCGGGTGGCTTCGGGTACGTATGACTTGGGCTTTGCCGATATGGCGGCGCTGATGGAGTTCCACGCGAACAATCCGGATTCGGCGAACAAGCCGGTGGCGGTGATGATGGTCTACAACAATACGCCGGCGGCGGTGCTGACGTTGAAGAAGAATGGCATCAGCAAGCCCGCGGACCTGAGCGGCAAGAAACTGGGCGCGCCGGTGTTTGATTCGGGGCGCAAGGCGTTTCCGATTTTTGAGCGGGCGAACGGGGTGAGCAAAGTCACCTGGACTTCGATGGATCCGCCGCTGCGCGAGACGATGCTGGTGCGCGGGGATATTGATGCGATCACGGGCTTTTCGTTTACTTCGCTGCTGAACCTGGAGGCGCGGGGAGTGAAGACGGAGGAGGTGGTGATCATGCCGTTTTCGGAGCATGGCGTGAAGTTGTACGGAAATGTGATCATTGCTTCGCCGAAGCTGATCAAGGAAAACCCGGCGGCGGTGAAGGCGTTTTTGACGGCGTTTGCGAAGGGGGCGAAGGAGGTGATGGCGAATCCGACGGCGACGATTCAGTCGGTGCGCGCGCGTGACGGGATCATCAATGTGCCGCTGGAGACGCGCCGCTTGCAGTTGGCAATCGATTCGGTGGTGGCGAGCCCGGATGCGCGCAAGGAGGGCTTTGGGCAGGTGAATCCGGGCCGTTTGTCGCTGATGGCGTCGCAGGTGTCGGATGCGTATGCGACGAAGACGCGGATTGATCCGAAGGCGGTGTGGAATGGTTCGATGTTGCCGTCGACGGCTGAGTTGAATGTTTTGCCGCCAGCCAAGCGTTGAGTTGAAGTAGCCGCTTTTGATGTGGTTGATTCGGGCCGGTTTCCGCTATGCGGCCGGCCCTTTTTGCGGGAGCACGCATGAGTCATTCGAACCCCCCTGCTGTCGGTAAGCCGTTTGTCGATTTTGATCAGGTGTGGCTGGCCTATAACGAGGAGTTGCTGGCCAAGGAAACGTTTGCGGTTGAGGACATCAATCTGAAGGTTGGCGAGGGTGAGTTTATTGCCATTGTCGGCCCTTCGGGGTGCGGCAAGTCGACGTTCATGAAGTTGACGACGGGGCTGAAGATGCCGAGCCGCGGCACGATCACGATTGATGGCCAGCCGGTGACGGGGCCCCTGAAAATCTCGGGGATGGCGTTCCAGGCGCCGTCGCTGTTGCCGTGGCGCACGACGCTGGATAACGTGCTGCTGCCGCTGGAGATTGTGGAGCCGTATCGTAGTCAGTTCAAGGACCGGCGTCGGGAGTTTGAGGAGCGAGCGCTGAAGCTGCTGGAGTCGGTGGGCCTGGGGGGCTATGCGCGCAAGTTTCCGTGGGAGTTGTCGGGCGGGATGCAGCAGCGCGCGAGCATCTGCCGGGCGTTGATTCACGAGCCGAAGATGCTGCTGCTGGACGAGCCGTTCGGGGCGCTCGATGCGTTCACGCGCGAGGAGTTGTGGTGCACACTGCGCGATCTGTGGGAGGCGCAGCGTTTCAATGTGATTCTGGTGACGCACGATCTGCGCGAGTCGGTGTTCCTGGCCGATACGGTGTATTGCATGAGCCGCAGCCCGGGGCGCTTTGTGGTGCGCCGCGAGATTCCGATTCCGCGCACGCGCGACCTTGAGGTGACGTATTCGCCTGAGTTTACGGAGATCGTGCATGAGTTGCGCGGCCATATCGGCGCGATGCGCAAGGCGGGCGCGGTGATCAATCAGTGAAGCCGTGAGCAATCCCTGAGTGCGAGGAAATGAATATGAAGAGTAAGTCCATTGAGCGTTGGTCACCGCTGATTCTGCTGGTGGCGATCATTGCAGTGTGGGAGCTGATCACGCGGGGGCTGGGGGTGTCGGAATTCATTTTTCCGAGCCCTTCGCGTATCTGGGAGCAGACGGTTGAGTTCAAGGAGGTGATCCTGGGCCATGCGTGGCGCACGTTCTGGGTGACGATGCTGGGCTTTGGCCTGGCGATTGTGGTGGGGGTGCTGCTGGGCTTTCTGATTGGCAGTTCACGGCTGGCCTATGCGGCGGTGTACCCGCTGATGACGGCGTTCAATGCGCTGCCCAAGGCGGCGTTCGTGCCGATTCTGGTGGTGTGGTTTGGTATTGGCGTGGGCCCGGCGATCTTGACGGCATTTTTGATCAGTTTCTTTCCGATCATGGTGAACATTGCCACTGGCCTGGCGACGCTGGAGCCGGAGCTTGAGGATGTGCTGCGGGTGTTGGGTGCCAAGCGCTGGGATGTGTTGGTAAAGGTGGGCCTGCCGCGTTCGATGCCCTACTTTTACGGTTCGTTGAAGGTGGCGATCACGCTGGCATTTGTGGGCACGACGGTGTCGGAGATGACGGCGTCGAACGAGGGCATTGGCTATCTGCTGATTTCGGCGGGCTCGTCGATGCAGATGGGTCTGGCGTTCAGCGGCCTGCTGGTGGTGGGCGTGATGGCGATGGTGATGTACGAGCTGTTCAGCTTCATTGAGAGGCACACCACGGCTTGGGCGCACCGGGGGAGTAACGGGGGGTGAGGGNTCGCTGATGGACCGCGCGGTCGATGATCGCGAGGTCATCGTGGTTCGCCGCCGTTCGGGGGGGGACGTAGCGATGATCGCGGCCGACGAACTGGAAAGTCTGGTCGAGACGGCGCACCTGCTGCGTTCCTCCAGGAATGCGGAGCGGCTGCTGACCGCGCTGGCCAGGGCGCGCTCCGGATCACTGCCGGCCGCGCCGGTCGAGGATGCGTTGAAGAAGGCCGGCATCGATGCGTGACAGCAAGCGCCTTGCCGTTTGCCACCCGGAGTTTCTCGAAGACCTTAGGTATTGGGTGGAGATTGACAGACGCACGGCCCGACGGCTGGTGGAATTGATGCAGGCCGTTCTTCGTGATCCGTTCGATGGGGTCGGCAAGCCCGAGCCACTAAAGTATCTGGGTCCGGACGTATGGTCGCGCCGGATCACGCAGGAGCACCGCTGCGTTTATCTGGTTAAGGCTGACCGCGTTGAATTCCTACAGGGCCGTTATCACTACTGATGTGATGCGCGCGAATTTATTCACCCGTTCGCGTCAGGGTCGTTTTCACGGCGTCTGCTCACGCCCATGAGCTACCAGTTGGTCTGGTTCAAGCGTGATTCGAGAATCCGGGATCATGCGCCCTTGCAGCAGGCTGCGCGCGCTCGAGCAGGCATGGCGGGCGCTGGGCGCGTGCCTGCCTGTGGCGACCGGCGAGGAGCGACCTGGGCGGCGGCGCCCTTCTGTTGCGCCGGAAAACCAGTTGTCGCTGGATTTTTGACCATGAAGATGCGCAAGAAATCCGATTTGCCGCAGAAGCAGTGTGCGGCCTGCGGTCTCGCTTTCAGCTGGCGCCGCAAATGGACGCGGGACTGGGATGCGGTGAAGTACTGTTCCGAACGTTGCCGCCGCGCGGGCGGCGCTGCAAGCAAACCCCCTACATCATTATGACCCCTGCCCCGCCGGAACCCGAGGCTCGTCCCGAGTTGCGCCTGATTCTGGGCGACCAGATCAATCCCTTGCACAGCTGGTTCGCGCAGGTCCGCGCGGATGTGGTGTATGTGCTGGTGGAGGCGCGCAGCGAGACGGATTATGTGCGCCACCATGCGCAGAAGGTGCTGGGCATCTTCGCGGCGATGCGCGAGTTCGCACGGCAGCTCAAGGCGGCAGGGCACCGCGTGCGCTATGTGTCGATCGATGATCCGGGGAATCAGCAGGGCATTGCTGCCAATCTGGAGGCGCTGGTTGCGCATTACGACGCGCGGGCGGTGGTGTATCAGGCGCCCGATGAGTGGCGGCTGGATCGTGAGCTGCATGAATGGGCGGGCCGGTGCGTGGTGCCGGTGACGATGGTGGACAGCGAGCATTTCCTCACCGCGCGGGACGATGCGCAAAGGTTGTTCAAGGGCAAGACGCAGTGGCTGATGGAGACGTTCTATCGCCAGCAGAGGCGCGTTCAGAAGGTGCTGATCACTCCGGACGGCAAGCCCGAGGGTGGCCAGTGGAATTTTGACGCGGACAACCGCAAGCCGTGGCCCGGCAACCCCGCGGCCCCGCCTGACACGCGCCCGAGTCACGATCACAGCGTGCTGTGGCAGACGATCGTGGCGGCCGGTGTGCAGACGATGGGCGAGCCGCAGGCGGGCGCGTTCCGCTGGCCGCTGCACCGTGCGGAGGCGTTGCAGCAGCTGGAGCATTTCATCGCGCACGGTTTGCCGCATTTTGGCGACTACCAGGATGCGCTTTCGCAGCGCAGCTGGCATTTGTTTCACTCGCTGCTGTCGTTCGCGCTGAACACGAAGATGCTGGGGCCGCTGGAGGTGGTGCGCCGGGCCGAGCAGGCGTGGCGCGAGGGGCTTGTGCCGCTGCATGCGGCGGAGGGTTTCATCCGCCAGATTCTGGGCTGGCGCGAGTATGTGCGCGGGGTGTACTGGGCGCAGATGCCGGGTTACACCGAGGTCAACCATCTGGGGCACGACCGCGCCCTGCCCGGTTGGTTCTGGACCGGCGAGACGCGCATGGCGTGCATGGCGAGCGCGATTGGCCAGTCGCTGGAACATGCTTATGCGCACCACATTCAGCGCTTGATGGTGATCGGCAATTTCGCGCTGCTGGCGGGCCTGGATCCGGCGGAATTGCATCGCTGGTATCTGGGCATCTACATCGATGCGTTCGAGTGGGTGGAGGCGCCGAACACGCTGGGCATGAGCCAGTTCGCCGACGGCGGCCGGCTGGCGACGAAGCCGTATGTGAGTAGCGCGGCCTATCTGGCGCGCATGGGCGATCATTGCAAGGGTTGCCATTACGACCCGAAGGCACGAACCGGCGAGCGGGCGTGTCCGTTTAATGCGCTGTATTGGGATTTTTTCGAGCGTCACCGCGATCATTTGCAACGCAATCCACGGCTGGGCGTGGTGTATCACCAGTTGTCGAGGATGCCGCCTGATCAGCTACAGGAATTGCGTGCGCAGGCCGCGCAGTGTTGCGCACGGATTGAGGTGCTTTGATATTCGCGCAGGTCGGATAAACTACCCGGACCATGGTTAGGCGCTTTCTTCCCCTTTTTCTCATGCTTTGTATGTGCTGGCAGGCGCTGGCTTATGCCGGCGCGGGCGTGGTTGCGTCCGGGGAGGCGGATCGGTCGCATGCGCTGTTCCATTTTTTCGAGGTGGCGCACCATCACGATGGTCACGGTCACGGTCACGGTCGTGCACCCGGTCATGACCATGACTTTGGGCACGACCGGGTGCACGACCAGCTACATGATCCGGTGAGCGAGCTGGGCAAGTCTGGCTCTGGCCCGCATCAGGACAAGTCGCCGCAGTCTGCGGCGCATATCGCCGGCGATGCTAGCGTGTTCTCGCCCGCTTTGGTGACGTTGTCAGATTTTTTGGCGGCGGGTCTTGGCCAGGATCAACCCTCGGCTGTGGCCGGGATGCCCCGGTTTCCCCCTTTCCTTTCAGGTCTCGAACGACCTCCTCGACCGGCGGTCTGATTTCGGTCGCTTCCAGGGCGTCGTGCTTTGGATTTCTACATGATCAATGGACATGCAACGCGTTGCCTCGTGGTTTGGGGGCTCGTGGCAGGCCATTTCACTGGTTGATCATCATGAATGTTTTTTTATGGCGCAGGCCTTGGCTCAGAGGCTGGGTTTTGGCCCTGGGTTTGTGGTGCCTGGCTTCCGTAGGGCAGCCTGGCTGGGCGCGGGAGGTTTCGGGTAGCAATGGCGCACACGTTCCGCTGACGATGACTCAGGCGCTGGATGCGGCCTGGAAGCGGTCGGTTGAGGCTGTGGAGTCTAGTCGCCGGGGTGAGTTGGCGCAGGCTGAACGGGCGTTGTTCGATGGCTGGCTGGCGGCTCCTGCGGGATTGGCCTTTAGTCAGCGGGAGGGGCTGCGGGGTTCATCGCCGGGCAGTCGCGAATTCGACGTCAACGCGTCAGTGCCGCTGTGGCTGCCGGGGCAGCGAAGGTCTGGCGAGCAGGCGTCTGCTGCCGAACTCGATCTGGTGGCGGCTGCTGGGCAGGCTGCGCGCTTGCGTCTGGCGGGGAGGCTGCGCATGGCGGCTGCGGCTGCACGCTTGGCCGAAATTGAACTTCGGCAGTTCGAGCGCAGCGCGAGTGCGTTGCGGCAGCTGGCGGGCGACGTGGATCGTCGCGTCCGGGCGGGCGATCTCGCGCGGGCGGATGCGCTGGCGGCGCATGCCGAACTGTTGACTGCGGAGGCGCAGACCCGCGCTGCAGCGCTCGCCTTGCGTGGCCAGCAGGTGGCCTGGCGACTGCTGACGGGGTTTGATCAGGTGCCGGATGAGGATTTCACGCCGGTTGTTTCCGATGCGCTGCCTGAGTCGCATCCGGAATTGCAACTCGCAGTCCAGACCGTGAACCGGAACCAGCTTCGCGTTGCGCTGGAGCAGGCCCGCCCGGCTGCAGCGCCGGAATTGGCGGTGGGTGTGCGCCATGATCGCCCGGGGTCTGGTGCAAATTCGCAAAACAGCGTGACGGTTGGCGTGCGTGTGCCGTTTGGCGGTGACGCTCAGCGCCAGCCCCGGATCGTCGGCGCCCTTGCGGAGCTGGAGGTTGCGCGGGCTCAGGCTGAGCGTGTCCGGGAGCGCCTGAGCGCGGAGCTTGAGCTGGCTGTGGGTGAGTTGCGGTTTGGGCGCGCGCAGTTGCAGGCGGAGCAGGAGCGGGCCGGTTTGCTGGCCGAGCGGTCGCGGCTGATCGAAAAGTCGTTTCGCGCGGGCGAGTCGCCGCTCCCTGACCTGCTGCGGGCGCTGGGTGCCCAGGCGCAGGTGGAACTGGCCGTTGCGCGCCAGGCTGCGGCCCTGAATCTCGCCAGGGCCCGTGTTGAACAAGCCGTTGGGAATTTGCCATGAAAATTGATCGAGCACGTTTCGAATCGAAGCCCGTAATCCGGGTGATGCTGTGCGCGGCCCTCGGTTACGCGCTGCTGGCGTTGACCCCGGTTGCCACGGCGGGCCCGGGCGCTCATGGCCCGAACGGCGAACATCTGGATGACCCCGTGACGATGCGCGCGGCACCGGATGTGCCACGGGTGGAGGCGGCGTCTGAGGATTTTGAGTTGGTGGCCGAGCTGCGCCATGGGTCGATGGCAATCATTCTGGACCGCTATGCGACCAATGAGCCCGTGGTGGGGGCGAAGATTGAGGTTGAAAGCGGCGCCCTGAAGGCGACTGCCGGGTTTCGCGCCGAGCATGGTGACTATGTGGTCGCCGATGCGGCCTTGCTCAAGGCGCTGGAGGTTCCCGGCGAGCATGGTCTGGTTTTCACGGTTGTCACGGCGCAGGAAAGCGATTTGCTCGAAGCGACGTTGCAAGTGGCAACGACCGATGCGGCGGCTACTGAGGGCGGGCTTGATCACGCGTTGGTGCGTGGCCGCTGGGTTGGTGCTGGCGTGGTGGCTTTGGGGCTGATTGGCGGCTTGGTGTGGTGGCGTGGGCGTGGGCGTAGGCACTCGGGTGGCGGTTCTCTGCGGGGAGGTCTGTGATGCGGGCGATGGGACAAGCGCGATGGCTTCGCGGTGTGGTCCGCGATGCGGTGTGGGTGCTGCTTCTGGTGGCGGGTGTGCCGGCCGCCGCTTGGGCTGGGCCGGGTGCCCACGGGCCGAATGGTGAGCATCTTGATGCGCCGGGGGCGGTTGTGAATGGCTCTGGGTTGGCGCGTCTGCCCGATGGAAGTGTCAATGTGCCCAAGACGGCGCAGCGCCGGATGGAGATTCGTACTGTGCTGGCGTCTTTATCCGGGGCGACGGTGACGGTCGAGCTTCCCGGCCGCGTGGTGATGGACCCGAATGCGGCCGGGCGTGTGCAGGCGGTGCGTGGCGGGCGGGTGGAGCCTGGGCCGGGCGGGTTGCCGGTTGCTGGGAAGACGGTGCGGCGCGGCGATGTGCTGGCGTATGTGCGTCACTACCCTGACCCGCTGACGCTGGGTGCGCAGCAGGCGCAGTTGGCCGAGCTGCGCGCCCAGCGCCAGTTGGTGGAGAAGCGTGCGCAGCGGCTGGAAGGATTGGAGGGCACGGTGCCGCGCAAGGATATCGAGGCCGCACGTATTGAAGCGAGAAGCCTGGCTGAACGTGAGCAGAGTATCGGCGGCAGCCTGTCTGCGCGTGAGGCGCTGGTGGCGCCGGTCAGCGGCGTGATTGCCCGGACCGATCTGGTGGCGGGGCAGGTGGTGGAGCCGCGTGACGTGCTGGTGGAGGTGGTGGATCCGGCGCGCATGCTGGTGGAGGCGAGCACCGCTGATGCCGCGCTGGCGAGCCGCATTGAGGGTGGTTCGCTGCAGGGTGAGCCAGGGGTGTCGTTGCGGCTGCTGGGGGTCGCCCGGTCGTTGCGCGATGGCGTACTGCCCCTGACGTTCGCGGTCGGTTCTGACAAGCATGGGGCCGTGCTGCCGCTGGCGGTCGGGCAGCCGGTTACGGTGCTGGCCCGATCGAGGGAGCGGTTGCAGGGCATTGTGCTGCCGGCACAGGCTTTGACGCGCAGTCCTGCGAACGAGCCGGTTGTCTGGATCAAGGTGGGGGCCGAGCGCTTTGTGCCGCAGCCGGTGCAGTTTCGCCCGCTCACGGCGGATACGGTGGTGGTGACGCAGGGGCTGGGCGCGGATAACCGCGTGGTGGTGCGGGGCGCGGCGTTGATCGCCCAGATTCGCTGAGCAAGGGCGTCGATCATGTTTAACTGGATTGTTCGCACCAGCTTGCAAAACCGGCTGTTTGTGCTGGCGCTGGCGGCGCTGCTGATGGCTTACGGTGGGATGACGGCCTGGCGTACGCCGGTCGATGTTTTTCCCGACCTGAACAAGCCGCTGATCACGGTGCTCACCGAGGCGGGTGGAATGGCGCCTGAGGAGGTTGAGCAACTCGTTACGTTCCCGCTGGAGACCGCGCTCAATGGCATGCCCGGCGTGACTCGCGTGCGCAGCACGTCGGGCGTGGGTCTTTCTCTGGTCTATGCGGAGTTCGACTGGGGGACCGATGTGTATCGCAATCGCCAGCTGGTGGCCGAGCGCCTGGCGCTGGTGAGGCAGCAGATGCCAGCGGGCATTACGCCGGTGATGGGGCCGGTGTCGTCGATCATGGGTGAGGTGATGCTGGTGGCCTTGCCGCTGGCTCCGGGTGATGGCCGCGTGCCGGCGGCGACTCCGATGCAGGTTCGCGAGTACGCCGATTTCGTGTTGCGACCGCGCCTGTTGTCAATTCCGGGGGTGTCTCAGGTCGTTCCCATCGGGGGCGAGGTGCGCACGCTGCGTGTGGCTCCGGACACTGCGCGCATGGCGCAGTTTGGCGTGTCGCTCACGCAGATTGAGCAGGCGCTCGGGGGTTTTGCAAAAAATGCTGGCGGGGGCTTCATTGATCTCAATCACCGCGAATATCTGATCAGGCATCTGGGCCGCACTAACCGTGTGGAGGATGTGGCCGGCATTGCGGTGTCGTGGAAGGATGGTCGCGCGATCCTGCTTGAGCAGGTGGCTCATGTTTCCTTTGCGGCTGGACTCAAGCGCGGTGATGCCGGGTATAACGGCTTGCCTGCGGTGGTGGTGAGCGTGCAGAAGCAGCCGCAGGTGGATACGGTGGCACTTACGGCGCAGGTTGAGGCGGCGCTGCTGGAGCTGAAGTCGGGTCTGCCGCCGGGACTGGCTGAGCCGCAGGTGCTTTTCCGGCAGGCTGATTTCATCCGGGCTTCGATCGACAATGTCGCCGAGGCGCTGCGCGATGGCGCGATCATGGTGGCGATCGTGCTGTTTGCTTTTTTGCTGTCGGCGCGGACGACGGTGATTTCGTTGACGGCCATTCCCCTCGCTCTGGCGGTGACTGCGCTGGTGTTCAAGCTGCTGGGACAGTCGATCAATGTGATGACGCTGGGCGGGCTGGCAATCGCTATCGGCGAGTTGGTGGACGATGCGGTGGTGGACGTGGAGAACATTCTGCGACGGCTGAGGCAGAACCGAGCGTCCGCAAATCCGCTGCCGGTGTTTGAGGTGGTGCGGCGGGCCAGCGTGGAGGTGCGCTCGGGCATTGTCTACGCCACGGCGATCGTGGTGCTGGCCTTTGTACCTTTGTTTGCGCTGCCGGGTATCGAGGGGCGGCTTTTCACGCCGCTGGGGATCGCTTATATCGTGTCGATTGGTGCGTCGATGGTGGTGTCGATGACGGTGACGCCGGTGATGTGCTACTACATGCTGCCCGGCATGAAGCGCCTGGATCATGGCGACAGTTCTTTGGTCACTTGGCTGAAGCGGCAGGATACGAAGCTGCTGCACTGGTCGTTCGGTCGTGCGAAGCTGCTGGTTGCGTGCGCGGCAGTGGCAGTGGCGGGCGCCGCTGCGACGGTGCCGTTTTTCCCGCGTGCTTTCCTGCCGGCCTTCAATGAGGGCTCGCTGGTGCTGGGTTTGCTGATGCAGCCGGGCACGTCTCTGGCGGAGGCGAATCGCCTTGGGGCGCTGGCCGAGGGGCTGATCCGAGAGGTTCCCGAGGTTGCGCAGGTTGGGCGGCGCACGGGCCGCGCCGAGCTGGATGAGCATGCCGAGGGTGTGCATTCGGCGGAGATCGATGTGGATCTCAAGCGCAGTGAGCGGGATCGTGAGGTGATCATGGCCGATATCCGCGAGCGGTTGTCGAGCCTGCCCGCGCAGGTGGCCATCGGTCAGCCGATCAGCCATCGGCTGGATCACCTGCTTTCGGGGGTGCGCGCGCAGATTGCGATCAAGGTCGTCGGCGATGACACTGACGCGTTGCGCGCTCTGGCCGAGCGCTTGCGGGTCGAGTTGGCGACCGTCCCCGGCCTGGTCGATCTGACGGTGGAGAAGCAGGTGCTGATTCCGCAGATCACGGTCAGGCTGGATCAGCGCAAGGCGGCATTGCTGGGCCTGGCCCCCGGGGAGGCGATCCGCGTGTTGCAGGCGCTGACGGATGGCACCCATGGCGCGCAAATCGTTGATGGCCCGCGGCGTTATGACCTGGTGCTGCGTTTGCCTGATGATCAGCGCGGTCCGCAGGATCTGGCGCGCACGCTCGTCGATACGCCGGCTGGGCGTGTGCCCGTTTCGAGCTTTGCCAGCATCGAGGAGACCGACGGGCCAAATCAGATCGGTCGGGAGAACGGCCGCAGGCGGATTGTGGTGTACGCCAACACCGATGGACGCGACATGGGCGAGGTGATTGGCGCGATCCGCAAAGTGGTTGCCGCGCAGTCGCTGCCTGTGGGCTATTTCATCAGCCTGGAGGGGCAGTTCCAGGCGCAGGAGCAGGCTACGCGTCTGATTGCGGGACTGTCTCTGGTTTCGCTGGCGATGATCTTCCTTGTGCTGTATTCGCGTTACCGCTCGGCGGTGCTGGCCAGCATTGTGATGGCCAATATTCCACTGGCCTTGATTGGCGCGGTGGCGGCGATGTGGATTGCGGGCGTGCAGTTGTCGGTGGCGTCGATGGTGGGTTTCATCACGCTGGCCGGCATTGCGACGCGCAATGGCATTCTCAAGATCAGCCACTACATCAACCTGTGCAGGCTGGAGGGCGAGACTTTCAGTCAGGCGATGATCGTGCGCGGTTCGCTTGAGCGCCTGACGCCTGTGCTGATGACGGCGCTGGTGGCGGCGTTTGCGTTGACCCCGCTGCTGTTGGCGAGTGATGCGCCGGGCAAGGAAATCCTGCATCCTGTGGCGGTGGTGATTTTTGGCGGGCTGATGAGTTCCACCGTGCTGGATACGGTGTTGACGCCTCTGCTGTTCTGGCTCTTCGGCAGGAGGGCAACGGAGCGTCTCCTCCGGGAAGGTGATGTCCCTGGCGTGGAGACGTCGGCGAAGGAGGCGTTCTGATGGTGCATGCCTCGGGCTTGATCGTGCCGCCTTCAAGTGCACCGTAACTCGAATGGAGATTGCAATGATGATGTTGAGACGTTTCATCCAGATTGCCGCGCTGGCGTTGGGCGCGCTGTCCGCGAATGCGGCACTGGCCCATGGCAGTGCCAAGCCGCTTCACGGCGGCATCGTGCAGAAGGCGCATGACCTGAGCTTCGAGCTGGTGCCGGAGGCCGATGGGGCCAGTATTTATCTGGTTGACCATGAAAAGCCGCTGGCGGCCAAGGGCGTTGCGGGCAAGTTGATGGTGATGCAGGGCGGAAACAAGAGCGAGGTGGTGCTCAAGGAGGCGGGCGAGAACAGGCTGCGTGGCACGGGCGTGAAGCTTGGCAAGGGCGACAAGGTTGTTGCCGTGCTGAGTAACGTCAAGGGCAAGACCACGACGGTTCGCTTCACCATGAAGTGAGGCGCCGATGCGGGTGTGAAGGCGTCAGCCGTTTGGCCCGCGTGCGAGTCCGATGATGTCTGAGGCTTCGACGGTGACGTGGCCGCCCTTCCCTCGCGCTGCGTTGAGCATGGCTTTGCCGACGTGCTCGGTGGTGACGATGGCGTTGGGGGCTATTTTGCGGATCAGCGCTAGCAGCGGGTTGGCCAAGTTGTAGAAGCGCTGGTAGAGCGGCGTTTTCGAGCGGATGCCGTGCAGGGGCTGGATGATGCCGGGGCGGAACAGGTAGACGCCTCGGAACGGCAGTCGCTTAAGGTCGTTTTCGGTTTTTCCTTTGACGCGGGCCCACATGACGCGCCCCTCTTCGCTGCTGTCGGTGCCGGTTCCGGAGACGTAGGTGAAGACCATTTCGGGGTTCAGGCGTGCCAGCAGTGTGGCGACGGTGAGTGTGAGGTCGTAGGTGAGGTGCCGGTAGGTTTCTTCGCTAATGCCGGACGATGACACGCCGAGGCAGAAGAAGCAGGCGTCGAATCCTCGCAGTTCGCTTTCGCGGCTTTCCAGGTGCATCAGGTCGGCGTGCAGCAATTGCTGAAGTTTGGGGCTTGTCTGCTCGACCGGGGTGCGGCCGACGGGCGTGACCTGGCTGACGTCGGCTGCGGCAAGACATTCGCGCAGCACGCCTTGGCCAACCATGCCGGTGGCTCCAAAGATCAGGATTTTCATGGGTAGGCTTTGTGGTGAAGGTTGCGGTGGGGCCGTGCTGGACTGTAACCGGATTTTTAGGCCTCGGATGTTTGAGGTTCCCTCGGGTTTTCGTCTGCCCAAGGGTGAGTTTCATGCTGCCTGTTTTTCCTGATGCTACGCTCTGCTCCAATTCTCCGGAAACTGAACGAATCAGGGCCGGCATCTGGGTATCAGACAGGCGCTTGAGATCCGGCTTGCCGCCACGCTTCCAAGCGTACTTCACAGAACATCCCTTGCGAAGTACGCCGTCGCTTTTTTTAGGATTTCGTTCTCACGCTTCAACCGGAGATTTTCCGCGCGCAGCGAATCGTCTGCCAGCGGCGAAGCCCGGAGAACATGGGTGAAATGTTTCGTTTTATCTTCAGAAAATTGCATTCGACGAAATAACGGAACATACTCCACCCATGATCTCCAGTACCCACACTCAGCGCGTCCTCGATCTGGCCAGCCAGAAGGGGCTGCTGCGCGCCAGCGATCTGGACGCCATCAGTGCGCCTCGGGTCGTTCTGACGCGCCTGACCGCTGCGGGTCTGCTGGAGAAGGTGGGGCGTGGCCTCTACCGTCTGCCGGATGCACAGATTTCGGAATTCGAGAGCCTCGGCACCATCGCCACCAAGGTACCTCAAGCGGTGTTCTGCCTGCTTACGGCGCTGCAGTTTCATGAGCTGACCACGCAGCTGCCGCGTCAGATCTGGATCGCCATGCCTCGGGGCAGCCACCCGCCCCGTGTCGACTACCCGCCCGTCAAGATGGTGCAGTTCACGGGTGATGCCTATTCGGCAGGGATTGAGGAAGTCGAACGCGACGGTGTCAGGCTCCGGGTGTACAGCGTGGCCAAGACCGTGGCGGACTGCTTCAAGCACCGCAACAAGATCGGGCTGGATGTGGCGCTGGAGGCGCTGAAAGACGCCCGGGCGCGCAGCAAGGCCTCCGTCGACGACATCTGGCGCTTCGCCAAGATATGCCGCGTGGCCAACGTGATGCGCCCCTACCTGGAGAGTGTCGGATGAGTGCGGCCGCCCCAAATGTCGCGGCATCCGTGCGCGTGCGCCTGCTCAATGTCGCCAAGGCACAAGGCGTCGATTTCAATCAGGTGCTGGTGCGCTTCGCCTTGGAACGCATCCTCTACCGGCTGACCCAGTCGCCGCATGCAGATCGCTTTCTGCTCAAAGGTGCGCTGCTGTTCACGCTTTGGTACGACATGCCACACCGAGCCACACGCGATGCCGACCTGTTGGGTTTCGGTGCCAGCAATCTGGAGTCAGTGGCCCAAGTATTCCGGGACATCGCAGCTGTACCGGTAGACGACGGCATCGTGTTCGACCCTGCCTCCGTCACGGTCGAGGAGATCCGCAGGGAAGCTGGCTACGGCGGCGTTCGCGTGATCATTGCGGGCGATCTGGGCAGAGCACGCTGCAAGACCCAAATCGATGTCGGCTTCGGCGACGCCGTCACCCCGGCGCCTGTTGATTCGGTCTATCCGGTACTGCTGGAGGAAATGCCCGCGCCACGACTGCGGGCCTACCCAACGTACACCGTTATCGCGGAAAAGCTTCACGCCATCGCGTTGCTGGGTATGACCAACAGCCGCCTGAAGGACTACTTCGATCTATCGGTGCTGTTGGAACGAGAAACTCTGGACACTGATCTGCTGGCCCAAGCGATCAAGGCCACGTTCGAAAGACGGGGTATGGCGGTTTCTGACACGTTGCCAGTCGGCCTGACGGACGAGTTTGCGCACGACGCTTCGCGCCAGGCACTGTGGCTGGCATTTCTCAAGAAGAACGAACTCGCCCCCGAACCTTTGGCAGCCATCGTGGATCGGCTGCGGGCAATTTTGGGGAGCGCATTGAACCGCGCTCGAGGGTAGGCCAGATGCAGCAACTACGCATGCGCCCGGCAAACCCATATTGACCGCCGTTGTCGGTCATGGCTGACGATCAGAGATTGGCGGGTTGTCAGCGGTGCGGCAAGAGTTCATTGATGCGGCTGGCCTTGTAGCCGCTGAAGTCGTCACAGGCCAGCGCGCCTCTCCACGCGGCGCCACTTGAGCACCACGTTGGCGTTGATGCCGTGCGACGTTCTCTATGCGCGGCGGAACGCTGAGGCTGCTGTCGTGGCGGCTTATGCGGGCCTGATAAAGCGGGTGAGGCCGAGCGTTGGGTGCCAATAAAAGGCAGAAGCCAAGCGGGCCGGTCTGTAAATAGACTGTAAAAGCTCGGAAAAGAAAAAGGGTTAGCAGGCACTTGCCGGCTAACCCTTATGTACTGGTGGCCTGGGACGGAATCGAACCATCGACACGCGGATTTTCAATCCGCTGCTCTACCAACTGAGCTACCGGGCCAAACTGAGAACGGGAGTATAGCAGAGTTTGTTCGCGGTTGAAAAGTGGTGGCGAAAGGCCCTTCTACAGATTCCCGGTGCGTGTGCGTTGGTTGTGCGCTTTCACTGTCCGCCGGAGTGCCGGTTGCGTCCGAGTTCGATGCCGAGTTGTTTGAGCTTGCGATACAGGTGGGTGCGTTCGAGGCCGGTGCGTTCGGCAACGCGTGTCATGCTGCCGTTTTCGCGTGCGAGGTGGTATTCGAAATAGGCGCGTTCGAATTCGTCGCGGGCTTCGCGCAGCGGCATGTCGAAGGAAAATTGCGGGCTGGTGACCACCGGGGCGGGTGCCGGGGCAACCGCTTGCGGGGTGGTGCTGGATGGGCGGTAGCTGCTGGCAAGCGGTTCGAGGTCGAGTAGTTGCATGGTGCCAGTGCTGTAATCGATGCCCGACATTGACAGCATTGATGCCGACGGTGGCCGCATTGATGACATGTTGGTGCTGATGGGGGGCGCTGCTGGCGGGGGCGGTGCCTCAACCGCGCGGTTCATGGTGGCGCGGCTGAGTCCTTGTTCGACGGCAGTGAGCAGCTTTTGTAGTGCGATTGGTTTTTCAAGGAAGTTGATCGCGCCGATTCGCGTTGCTTCGACGGCGGTGTCGATGGTGGCGTGGCCGGACATCATGACGACGGGCATCGTCAGCAGTCCTTGGCTTGACCATTCCTTGAGCAGGGTGACGCCGTCGGTGTCGGGCATCCAGATGTCGAGCAGCACGAGGTCGGGGACCTGTTGGGCGCGGAAGGCGCGTGCCTGCTGCGCGTTTTCCGCGACTTCGACGGCGTGGCCTTCATCGCCGAGGATTTCGGACAGCAGTTCCCTGATGCCGATTTCGTCATCTACAACCAGAATCGTTGCCATTCACGGACCTTGCAAGGCGGTTGATCGTTGTTCGGGTGTCGGGTTCATCAAGCGGGAGGCAGTTGCGTGAGCCGCGTGAAAAGGATGGCGATCTGCGCGCCGCGAACGTTTGCGGCGTTGTCGCTCAGGTTGCGTAGTTCGATTCGCGCGCTGTGTTCGTCGACAATTTTTTTTACCATCGCCAGTCCCAGGCCTGTTCCTTTTGACTTGGTGGTGACATAGGGCTCGAAGGCCCGGTTCAGAATGCGGGGTGCGAAACCAGGGCCATTGTCGGCGATGACCAGCCTGACAGCGCGTTGTGCAGTTTCCGCATTGCTTCCGTATTCTACTGCTTCGGTTCTCACTGTGACACTGCCGGAATCCCTGCATGTGGTGGCATTTTCAGCAACGGCATCTTGCGCATTCTGCAACAGGTTGTGAATGATCTGCCGTAATTGTGTGGGATCGCCTTCGATTGGCGGCAGTGTTTCGTCAAGCGCGCAGCGTATGACGGGGTGTTCGCAGCGCCTGACGTCGTCGATGCCGTAGAGGTTTAGTACTTCGGCGATCAGGGCGTTGAGTTGCAGCGGTTGCGGTTGCAGCGGCGGCAGGCGGGCGTAGTCGCGGAAGTCGTCGACCATGCGTTTCATTGCGGCGACCTGATTGACGATGGTGGTGGCGCTGCGGCGCAGGATCTCGGCGTCGGGTGGGTCGAGCTTGTCCTGAAGTTTCATTTTCAGCCGCTCGGCGGCGAGCTGGATCGGTGTCAGCGGGTTTTTGATTTCGTGGGCGAGTCGTCGGGCGACTTCGCCCCAGGCGGCGGCGCGTTGCGCTGAGATGACGTCGGAGATGTCGTCGAACACAACGACGTGGCCTCGGTCTTCGGCATTTGCCGCTGGCAGGCGCGTGCCTCGGGCCAGCAGGGTCAGCGTTTCGTCGGCGCCGGGCAGCGAGAGTTCGAATTGTTTTTGCCAGTGGCTGGTGCCACTGAGCTGTTCGTCGGCGGCTTGTTCGTTGAAGGCTTGTTCCACGGCGCTGGCGAAGTCGGTGAGCGCGGTCACGCTTTGCAGGGCTTGGCCGAGCACGCTGTCGAACGATTTCTGGAAGATGCGCTCTGCACCTGCGTTGGCGGTTGAGAGACGGAAGCCGGCGTCGAGCACGAAGACGCCTGCGGTGAGGTTCGAGAGGATGCTTTCGAGATAGGCCTTGGAGGCTTCGAGCGCGCCGCGATTGTGTTCTACGGCGCGACGTGCGTCGGCAAGCTGCCGTGTCATCTGGCTGAATTGCTGGGTGAGCACGCCGAGTTCATCGCGGGTTTTCAGGAAGGGCTTGGGTGAGAGGTCGCCGTCGGCAACTTCCTGGGTGCCGCGCATCAGCATCAGCAGTGGCCGTGCGAGCTGGCGACCGAGCAACAGGGCGAGGGCGACGGCGACGAAGATAGCGAAGAACAGGGCGAGCGTGAGGGTGCCGAGGTACATCTTGCGCAGGCCGATGCGCCCAAAAGCAATTTCCTGATATTCGCGGTAGGCGCTCTGTACGGCGGCGGCGTTGCGCGACAGCGATTCGGGCACCGTTTCCATGACTTGCAGATAAAGCGTCTGGTCCGGGGTGCGGATTGTGGTGAGGGTGTGCAGCCGGAATGGCGTGCGTTGCGCCGGGGGCGGTGCGGTGCTTTGCTGGGTGCGCCAGGGGGTGGCTTCTTCTTCGATGCCGCCTTCGATGCTGCCAAAGCCTTTTTCGGTGCGTGCTTCTTCGAACGCGGCGTCGGGTGGCGGCTCGATCGGGCGTGGTTCGATGCCTGGCGCATGGGCGCTGGCGATTACCTGGCCGTCGTCGGTGACGATGACGGCTTCCTGGACGCCGAACTGTTCACGCATGCGTGTGAGCGCGGACTGGGCGGTGGCTGCGCGTTTCTTCGCGGGCGTGGCACTCAGTGTTGGGGTGAGCTGGTCGGCCATGACGCGGCTCTTGTCCTGCAATACGCTCAGTGAGTTGTCCATGGTCGTGCGCCCGAGGCTGAGCCCGGCTTCGAGGGCGGCTTCGACACTGACGTTGAACCAGGATTCGATGCTGCGCGAGACGAATTGCAGCGATACGAGGTAGAGGATGGCACCTGGGAGTACGCCGACGACGGCGAAGAAGAATGCGAGCTTGGCCATCAGCCGCGTGCCGAAGCGTTGTTGCCGCAGGCGCACGAAGATGGCGATGACGAGCCCGCCGACGGTCAGAACGAGGAGCACGCCGATGACCAGGTTGATCTGGTACAGCAGCGAGAAGTAGCGGTCGAAGAATTCAGAGTTGGTGGATGCCGCGGCCAGCAGTGCGATCAGGACGAGGGCGACGAAGGCGATGGTGCCGGCGAGCGCAGGGTAAAGGTAGCGGGCGGTGCGCGAGGCGCTGAACATCAGCGGTCCTGGATCAGCACTGGCATGCGGCGCCAGTCGGAGGAGAGGTTCCAGTCTCGCGAGTTGACCGCGTTGACCTGAAAGGGCTTGGGCAATTGCGATACGTCAAGCCGCATGCGGACGCCGACCTGATAGGTTTCACCGTGCTTGAAGACGCCGCGTTCGGCAATTTGCCAGCCGCGTATCCGGCGGATTACGGTGAGCGCGTCTTTGAGGGTGGTGAAGCGTTGTTGCAGCCCGCCGCCGCTGGAGATGCGGTATTGCCGCGTGAGCGGTTGAAATGAAACGCGGTAGGCGAGGCTGGCGGTGATGGTTTTTTCGTCGAACCAGTACCAGCGCGCGCGCGTGGCTTCGAAGTCGATGACGAAGAACAAAGGGATGCCTTTGTTGATGGCGTCTTCGAGGGTGCTCGGTAGTTCGAAGTCGAAGTTGGCGTCGGCTTGCCAGGCGTTGTCCACATATTCGAGGCGGAATTCGCTGGTTTCGACGCCTTCGGCAGCCCGTGCCTGCGGCATTGCCCACATGAGTGCGAGCAGGCAGACGCAGGCGCAGAGCAGCGCGTGCAGCGCACGCGGGTAACGTACGGGCGAGCGTGTCACGCGCAGGGTCCCCTCCGGTGCTCAGGCCGGGAGTGTCTCGTTGGGTGGCCGTTTTTCGAACAGCGCGTAGAAGAAACCATCATGATCCGTTGCGTGGCCGTTCTCGTCAGGCGTTTGGGCAACTGGCAGCAATTGGCCGGGTGCCCGCAATCGTAACGCATCTTCATGGGCATTCTCAAACCATGATGCTTGCACTTCACCTTCTTCTGGAAATACAGAGCAGGTGACGTACAGCAGGCGTCCGCCTTGCGCCAATAATTTCCACAGGCCGGAAAGGATGTCGCGCTGTTGCTGCTGGAGTGTTTCGATGTCGCTTTCGCGCCGCAGCCAGCGGATGTCGGGGTGGCGGCGGACGATGCCGGAGGCTGAGCACGGGACGTCGGCGAGGATGCGGTCGAATGGCTTGCCGTCCCACCATGTGTCGGGTCGGGCTGCGTCGCCAATGATGATTTGTGCGGCAAGGCCGAGCCGGTCGAGGTTTTCCTGAATGCGCCGGGCGCGTGTGGCGTCGCTTTCGACGGCGACGACGTCGGTGGCGCCGAGTTCGAGCAGGTGTCCGGTTTTGCCGCCGGGGGCGGCGCAGGCGTCGAGCACGCGCATTCCCGGGCGGACTTCGAGCAGCGGCGCGGCGAGTTGCGCGCCGGCGTCCTGAACCGAGAGGTCGCCTTCGCTGAAGCCTGGTAGTGCGCTGACCGGTGCCGGTTTGTGCAGACGCAGTGCATGGGGGCCAATGATGTCGGTGGCGTGCCCGGCTTGCGCGAGGCGTTCGCGCAGGGTTTCGAGTGACTGGCGGGTGGCGTTGACGCGCAGCGTCATCGGCGGCAGGGTCTGGCCGACGTTGACGATTTCTTGCCACTGTTCGGGCCAGGCACGTTGCAGGTGTTCGAGCCACCAGCGGGGCATGTTGAGGTGGGCGGGTGGGTCGCTTTCAAGCATGGCTTCGAGCGTTTGCTGTTCGCGCAGGTAACGTCGCAGTACGGCGTTCACCAGACCTTTCGCACCCTGTGTGGCGCGGTCGGTGGCTGCGGCTTCGACGGCTTGGCTGACGGTTGTGTGCGGTGCGTAGGCGGGGGTGATGTGGTCGCTCAGCAGGGCCAAGGCGACGGTCAGCAGGTCGTGCACGGCGGCGTCGGGCGGTCGGCTGACGAGTGCCTGGATCAGCGCGTCGGCGCTGCCGAGGCGGCGCATCGTGCGGTAGGCCAGGTCCTGAATGGCTCCGCGTGCCTGGGCGCTTTGCAACGTTCGGGTCTGGGCGGCTAGCGCGGCAGGCAGCGAGGCGCCTTCGCGCACGCGGCTGACGACGTGGGCTGCATGCGTGAGGGCGAAGGCGAGGGTGTCTGGTTTCAGGGGCATGACGCAAAAAAATGAACCCCGCCGCAGCGGGGTTGTTGTCTGGTGTGGGCGCTCTGGATGATAAGTCATCCAGCCGCCGGACTCAGGTGGGGTAGCTACCGGTGCGCGCCATGTGCATCAGCCGGGCGATGCGCTCTTCGGTGGCGGGGTGGGTCGAGAACATGTTGGCGAGCGTGCCGCCAGCCAACGGGTTCATGATCATCATCTGCGCGGTGGCGGGGTGGGCTTCTGCGGCGGCGAACGGGATGCCGCGCGCATAGCGGTGGATCTTGTCGAGTGCGGCGGCGAGTGCTTCGGGGTCGCCGCAGATTTCGGCGCCGCCGCGATCGGCTTCGTATTCGCGGGCGCGCGAGATCGCCATCTGGATCAGGCTGGCGGCAAGCGGGGCCAGCAGGGCGACGGCGATGCCGGCGATGGGGTTCGCCGGCCGGCCTTCGGAGTTGCGGTTGCCGAACATCATGGCGAAGTTGGCGAGCGCGGAGATTGCGCCGGCGAGCGTGGCGCTGATCGTCGAGATGAGGATGTCGCGGTGCCTGACGTGCGCGAGTTCGTGGGCCATCACGCCGCGCAGTTCGCGTTCTGAGAGGATGCTCAGGATGCCGGTGGTTGCGGCGACGGCGGCATTGTCCGGGTTGCGGCCGGTGGCGAAGGCGTTGGGCGCGTCTTCCTGAATCAGGTAGACCTTGGGCATCGGCAGTTGTGCGCGCTGCGCGAGGTCGCGAACCATGTTGTAGAACTGTGGCGCGGAGCTCTCGTCGACTTGCTGGGCGTTGTACATCTTCAGCACCATCTTGTCGGAGAACCAGTAGCTGAAGACGTTCATTGCGCCGGCAAACAGCAGCGCCATCATCATTCCCTGCTGACCACCGATCAGGCCGCCGATCGTGCCGAACAGCGCGGTGATCGCGGCCAGCAGCATTGCGGTTTTCATCCAGTTGAACATGATTTCTTTCCTCCGTGGGTAGGCTTCATCGGCCTGTGGTGCTGCGGCGCGAGATGTTGCGTCGCGAGTCGGGCGGGTCCGCCTGCATTAGATGCTGCTGATGCAGAAAAATTCAAGGGCGTGAGCGATTGGCGACCGATGCCATCAGCGCACTATTTTTGCATGCATTCGCGTCGCCCATGGTGGAGATTGCCGATGTTGCTGGTGATTCCGGCGCGGCGGCGCAGTCTTTCATCGCCAAAGAGGCGGTGCGCCGCTATACTTCTCTCGCGATTTGACAATAGTTAAGCTTGATCGCGGCGAAAGTCGCGGGATTTGGCGCAAGTCGTTGGGGGAAATAAAAATGATGAAATTGAATGATGCGCGAAGAAAAATCATGCGCACCCGTTTGATTGCGGTTACGGTGCTTGCGGTTTGTTCGCTTTTTATTTTTATCGGTGTCCTTAAGAGCATTTATTTGGCTTTTAGCAGTCTCGCGACCGAGATGCCGATTGCGCGGGGCATCCAGCACGTCATCGCGGCGATTTACGACATGACGCGCTGGCTGGCTCCCGTGTGGACGTACGCGCCAGCACCGGATCTGACGCGCATGCACGCGCGGGAGAACTATCAGTTCATCGTTCTTGTATGTTTATTTTTTATTGGTCTGGTGCTGTGGCACAGCACGCGGCCGTTGCAGGCACAGGTGCGCGAGACCTTGAGCAAGGCCGCGTTGCCGGGAGTGCGCTGAGGCACCCTATGGCCTCTGGCGGCGTTTAGCGCGTCTGCCCGGGTTTGCCGAAATCAAAACCTTGCAGGAATTCTTTAGCCGGCAGACGTTTGCCGCCTGGCTTTTGCAATTGCGTCACGCTCAGGACGCTGCCACCACCGCAGGCCAGCTTTATCCCGGTGCTGTCCGCTTCGAGCACGGTGCCGGGCGTGCCGTTGTGCGCTTGCGCCGCGACGTGCGCCTGCCAGCATTTAATTGCCGTGCCGTTGTGCATGACTACCGCGCCAGGGAACGGGTTGAATGCGCGGATACGGCGTTCGAGCACGGCTGCGGGCAGCGTCAGATCGAGTTGCGCTTCTTCTTTGCTGATCTTGGCGGCGTAGGTGATGCCTGCTTCCGGTTGGGGCGTGGACTGCAGCGCGCCGTCAACTTCGAGTTTGCGTAGCGCTTGCACGATCAGTTCGCCGCCGAGCGCTGCGAGCTTGTCGTGCAGCGTGCCGGTGGTGTCTGCGGCGCCGATGGCGAGACGCGCTTCGAGCGCGACCGGGCCGGTGTCTAGCCCTGCTTCCATTTGCATGATGCCGATCCCGGTTTCCGCGTCGCCCGCTTCGATGGCGCGATGGATCGGCGCGGCACCGCGCCAGCGAGGCAGCAGCGAGCCGTGGATGTTGAGGCAGCCGTGACGCGGGATGTCGAGCACGTATTGCGGCAGGATCAGGCCGTAGGCGGCGACGACCATCACGTCATGGGGCGTGCGCTGCAGGACGTCGATCGCGGCGCGGGCTTCTTCGGGGTATTTGCCGTCGAGCCGCAGCGATGTCGGTTGCTGCACCGGTATGCTGTGCGCGAGCGCGAACTGCTTGACCGCGCTGGCTTGCAGTTGCATGCCGCGCCCGGCGGGGCGGTCGGGCTGGGTGAGCACTAGTGGCACGTTGAAGCCTGCGGCGTGAATCGCCTGTAGGGCGATTTGGGCGAATTCCGGGGTGCCGGCGAAGATGACGTTCATGGTGATGATGGCTTTTGCAGGATGGTTCGGCGGCTGGTTCAGCGGCTTTTTTTACGACTGTTTTAGCGGGTCGGCTTGGTGGCATCGGCCGGCGCCGATGCTTTCGGCGCCGACTGCGGGCAGTCGCCTGCCGGTGGAAGTATCGCCCACTCGACGGTGACGGCGCGCTGTGCATTGCGTGCTTGCAGCGGCGGCTGTGTCAGGGCACCGGGCCAGCGTGCGAGGGCTTCGGGCGTGGGTGCGATGAGCGCCATGCCGCAGGCGCGCGCGGCGATGGTGGAGATCCATGGCGCGGTGGCGGGGTCGGCGTCGGTCATGACCTGAGGCGTGGCATGGCCAAAAAAGCTGACGACGCCGGCCTCCCAGATCGGGCCGGTGACGACCGCCAGCGGTGCGTTGCCGGTCTGTTGCGCCCAGTGCTTTTCGACTTCGGCGGCGAGTTCGCGGGCCGGGTAGATGACGCGTTGTGAGCGCGGTGACAAGCGGTCCTTGAAGACGTAGGCGGCGGCGAGCAGCATTTGCAATGCGAGCCAGGCAATGAGCGCGCGGCGTCCGAACAGGCGTGCGGCGCCAGGGCCGGCGAGGCGCACGCCGATGATGCCGGCGAGTGGCAGCATCGACATGCTCCACATTGGCGCGAGCGCCTTGCCGCTGAGGCCGATGAGTAGCGCCAGTGCCAGCGGGCCAAGCCCCATGACCCAGAGAAAGGCGGTGTTGCTGCGCGCGGCGTCGCGGTTGGCGTGGCTGGGGGTGTCGGCGCCCTCGCTTTTGCCCTTGTTTCGGCCACGCCAGCGCAGCCATGCCGCGGTCAGCAGGATGACGATGTGGGCGACGAGGATGTTGCCGACAAAGGAGCCGAAACGCTCGCCCCACGAGGCGGTGTTGCCGAGTTCGGCCATGCGTTCGCTGGCGTAGTGCAATGGTGCGAATTGGTGTTCGATGAGCCACAGGCCGTGGGTGCCGAATACTGCGGCGCATGCGGCCATGGCCAGCAGGACGTTACGCGGGGTGGCGTGGCGCCGCCAATGGGGCACGAGCCAGAGTATTGCCAGCGCGGGTGGGATCAGGAGCGCTGCGGTGTATTTGGCAAGAGCGCTGGTGCCGAGCAGTGCGCCGAACAGCAGCCAGGCAGATGCCCTGCCGCTGCGCAGCGCTGCGTAATACGCGGCGACGGCTCCGGCCCAGAGCGGCATCTGAGCGACGTTGTGGTTGTAGTCGGTTGACCACAGGTGGCAGAACACGGCGGTCGAGTAGAGGAACACCGAGGCCACGGCCTGGCGCGGCGGCAGCAGTTGCTGCGCGAGCCAGCCCATCGCCGCGTAGCAGAGCGCGATCGAGGCTGCGGCGGGGATGAGCAGCGCCAGCATGGTTTTGCCGAACAGGGCTTCGGAGGCGGCGATGATCCACGCCGGGAATGGCGGGTGCTTGTAATAGCCCCACTGCGGCGCGAGGCTCCAGCTGTGCATCTCGACCGCGTCGAGTGGCGGTGCGAGGTGGGCCAGCAAGGGCACGCCGGTCCAGACGATGAGCTGAAACAGCATCAGGAAGGCCAGGCAGCGGGCCATGGTGTGGCGTGGCGTGGTTTCCGGCGGCAGGGGCGGCGTTGATGACATGATGAAATGGGTCCGGACGGTGACAGGCTGAGGCGCCGGGCGCGTGATCCCGGCCGGAATTCCTGGCTGAAGATCGGAACGGCTGATCCGGACGGCAGGCGCTGGCTGGCGAATTATAATGATCCGGTTCTTCTTTTGCGGGGCTTGACCCGCGCCCTTCCTGGCATGCACCGCGAATCCTTCACGTTGTCCTGTGTTGTTCCCGCTTATAACGAGGCGGGTCATCTGGCCGAGTTCCTGCGTGCGCTCCATGCGCAGGTGTTGGCGCTTACGCCCAATTTTGAAATCCTGGTGGTCAATGACGGCAGCCGTGACGCGACGCGCGATGAAGCATTGCGCGAGGCGGAGGGGCTGGGGGTTCGCTACCTTGGCCTGTCACGCAATTTCGGCAAGGAGGCGGCGCTGTCCGCCGGCATCGATCATGCGCGCGGCGACGCGGTGCTGCTGATTGATTCTGATTTTCAGCATCCGCTGGAGTTGGTGCCGGAGATGGTGACGCTGTGGCAGGGCGGTTACGACATGGTTTATGGCGTGATTGCCGATCGTGGCGGCGAGTCGGGGGCCAAGCGCCTGGGCACCGATGCGTTTTACTGGCTGATGAGCAAGGGCAGCAGCATCGAGATTCCGCGCAATGCGGGGGACTTCCGCTTGATGGACCGCAAGGTGGTCGAGGCGCTGCGCAGCTTGCCGGAGCGCAACCGCTTCATGAAGGGCTTGTATGCGTGGGTGGGTTTTCGCAGCGTCGCGCTGCCCTTCGTTCCGGCCGACCGGGCTGGGGGGGCGTCGAGCTTCAATCTGCGGCGCCTTGGGGCGCTGGCGCTGTCGGGGGTGACGGCGTTTACGACGCTGCCGCTGCGGGTCTGGAGCGTGGTCGGGTTTTTTATTTCGGTGGCGGCGATCCTGTATGGCATTGCGATTACGGTCGAGACGCTGCTGGTGGGTAATCCGGTGGGCGGCTGGCCGACGCTGGCGGCAGGCTTGATGCTGTTTTCCGGGGTGCAGTTGCTGTCGATCGGGATCCTGGGCGAGTACCTGGGCCGCATCTATGAAGAGGTGAAGCAGCGGCCGATTTATCTGGTGGCCGAGGATGCTGACCATAGCCCGTTACGTGCGCAGGGTTCCGGCGATGCCGCAGGGGCCGTGGGTGAGTTATCGCCGGGTGTGCGCCGGTGAGAACTGCGGTGACTTCCCTGCCCCGCCTTCTGGAGCGCCTGCCACGCGTGTTGCGTTTCGCGATGGTTGGCGGCATGGCGGCGGCGGTGCATTTGCTGGTGGTGTTCGCGCTGGTGGAGGGGCTGGCCCTGGGTCCGCTGCATGCCAATATCGCCGCTTTTCTCGTTGCATTTTGCGTGAGCTACGCCGGCCATGCGCTGCTGACATTCGCAGATGCCGGCGCGGCAGCGCGGCAGTCGCTGCCGCGCTTTTTCATGGTCGCGGTCAGCGCTTTCGTTTGCAACGAGGCGTTGTATTACGTGCTGTTGCATGGGCTGGGCTGGCCTTATCTGCCGGCGCTGGTGCTGGTGCTGGTGGTGGTCGCGGTGGGCACGTATGCGGCGAGCCGCCTGTGGGCGTTTGCCGGGAGTGAAGCGTGAGTCGCGCGCGTGTGGTGCCGGTGGTGATGTGCGCCGATGATTACGCGATGGATCCGGCAATCGATGCGGCGGTGCTGTCGCTGGCGCAGGCGGGGCGCCTGACGGCGACCAGTTGCATGACGCTGTCGCCGAACTGGCCGCAGGCGGCGCAGGCGCTGAAGGCGGTCGACGGGCGGATTGACCTGGGCGTGCATTTCAATCTGACCGAGGGTTTTGGGACGCCAGTGCCTGGGCTTGCTTCGACGATTGTGCGCGCCTATCTGCGCCTGATCGATGCCGATGCGGTGCGCCACACGCTTGATGCACAACTTGATGCGTTCGAGGCGGCGCTCGGCCGCGCGCCAGACTTCATCGATGGGCATCAGCATGTGCATCAGTTCCCGGTGATGCGCGAGGCAGTGCTCGATGCGTTGCGCCGGCGTTATGGCGCGGCGCCACCGTATGTGCGCAGCACGGTGCCGGCGCGCGGGCGCTGGCGCGACAAGTCGCGGGTGCTGGCTTTGTTGGGCGGCCATCATTTGACGCAGCGATTGGCGGCGCTCGGGGTGCCGACGAATCGGGGCTTTGCGGGCACGTACGACTTCGATGCACCCGACGAGGCGGCCTATGGGCAGCTGATGCGGCGATGGCTTGGCGAGGTCGGGCCGGGGGCGATGCTGATGTGTCATCCGGCGGACCGGGTGACCGAGGATGAGATTGGTCACCAACGCCCGGTCGAGTATCGTTATCTGGCGTCGGATGCGTTTGGCCAGGCGCTCGCTGATGCCGGGGTGTGCCTGAGGCGCTTTGATGAGGCGCGGGCTGAAAGCGCCGATTGAGTAGCGGCGCGGCGTCGGCATGGTTGCCGGCCGCGCCCGCCGGGTTCAGCGCGAGTGTTCTTTTTCGCGCATGTCCTTGTCGCGTTTTTTCAGCCGCGACTTGACGCGCATCTGCTTGAGCATCGACAGGTGTTCGACGAAGACGGTGCCGTTGAGATGGTCGATCTCGTGTTGCACGCAGACCGCGAGCAGTCCGTCGGCGTCGAATTCGAAGGCCTGACCCTGCGCGTCGAGTGCACGCACCCGCACCCGTTCCGGGCGCTCGACTTTGTCGTAGTAATCGGGCACCGACAGGCAGCCTTCTTCCCAGACTTTCTTTTCAGGCGATTTCCAGATGATTTCCGGGTTGATGACGGTGATCAGCTGGTCGTGCGATTCCGAGACGTCGATGACGATAATGCGTTCATGGATGTCGACCTGGGTTGCGGCGAGACCAACGCCGGGGGCGTCGTACATGGTTTCGGCCATGTCGGAAATGATTTTGCGCACGCGGTCATCGACCGCTCCGACGGGCTTGGCCACGGTATGGAGGCGCGGGTCCGGATAGTGAAGAATGTTTAGCAAAGCCATACGAATGTATAGGAATTCAATATGCGACACGATTTAACGCATGCGCTTAATTGCAGCAAGTGGTAAATCCGTGCAAAATCCAAGAACATCTTGATTAAACTGGTCCTGCTTTCGGCGGGTTGTCTGCCCGGCGCGAGCCACTTTCAGCGTATCGCGTCTGCCTGCCTTGCCGGCTGAACCACTGCGATGCCGCAGCGGCTCGCTTGTCCAGTCAGTGTCGCGCGCTTGGGTGGTTGCTCCCCGGGTGCCAAGACTGACTCAACCCGCATCATTCTATGGAATGGATGTCTCATGAATCTTAACACAGCAGGCCGTTTTTCAGCGGCCGTGAAGCCCCGTCAAATCAAGGCTTGCGCCCTTGTGGCGGGGGTTTTCCTGATGGCTGGCGCGTTCGCGGCCGAGCCTGCAGTCAGCGCCCGGGCGAAGGTGATTTCCGAGCAGGCGGCGAGCGCCGGCGTGCCGGTTTCGAGCCTGACGGCAAATGCGCCGGAGATGCACAAGGTGGTGCGTGGCGATACCCTCTGGTCGATTTCAGCGCGCTTTTTGAAGGAACCGTGGCGCTGGCCCGAACTGTGGGGCATGAACCGCGACCAGATCAAAAATCCGCATCGCATTTATCCGGGCCAGGTTCTGGAGTTGGTGCGTGACGGCGAGCGTGCGCGCCTGCGCGTCCGGGGCAGTGGCGCCACGGGCGGCGATGGGCAAATCGAGCGCCTGTCGCCGCGGGTGCGTGAGGAGAAGATGATCAATGACGCATCGATTCCGGCGGTGCCGGTTGCTGTGATCGAGTCGTTGATGCGACGCCAGATCGTGCTGACTGAAGAAATTCCTCAGAACGCTGCGCGGATTGTTGCCCTTCCTGATGAGCGCGTGATTCTTGGTCAGGGCGATCGCGCCCATGTCCGTGGCGTGGGGCCCGATGACCGGAGACTGGTCGCTTTCCGCCCGACACGCAAGCTGATTGACCCGGAGACCGGCGAGGTGCTCGGTCTTGAGGCGGATCGTCTGGGAGTGGTTGATGTGGTGGCGCCGCCACAGGGGCCGGATGCGGTTGCCGAGGTGCGTGTTGTTTTCGCGCAGCAGGAGATGGAACTTGGCACGCGACTTCTGCCTGAGCAGCCCGAAGCCTTTGCGCGTCAGGTGCCGCACCGTCCGGCGCAGGAAGTCGGCGGGAAAATTCTGGCAATCCACGGTGGGAATCAGTATGCTGGCCACAATCAGGTCATCGTGCTGAACCGGGGCATGCAAGGCGGTATTGAACAGGGGCAGATCCTGGGCTTGTACCGGGCGGGTGCGAAGGGCCTGGATACCGTCGACAACCAGCGCGTCGTGCAACTGCCCGATCACCGAGTCGGCCTCGCTTATGTTTTCCGCACTTATGGTCGCGTAGCCTACGCGCTGGTCACCGAGGCTGGCGGCCCGGTGCAGGTTGGCGACCGCTTTGCACAACCCTGATACCACTCTGGAACCCGCCGGCGGCTCCGCCGGCTTGACGACTACCAGCGCGCCCGGCGATGTGTTCGCCTGGCTGCGCATGATGCAGGCGCCGGGCGTTGGCATCGAGACTTCCCATCGTCTGCTGGCCGCATTCGGCCTTCCCTCTCAGATCTTCGAGCAGTCGTCCGGCACGCTTGCGCGTGTGGTTGGCGAAGCGGTCGCGCGTGGCCTAAAGGCGCCTCCTGATGCGGCGCTGGAGCGGCTGGCCGAGGTCACGCTGGAATGGCTGTCGGAGCCCCTGAATTACATGCTGACGCTGGCCGATAGTGCGTATCCGCCGGCCTTGCTGCGGCTGCCCGATCCGCCGCCGGTGCTCTATGCGAAAGGCCGACTCGAATTACTCGCGCAGCCGTCGCTGGGCATCGTCGGCGCGCGAAACGCGACGGTTCAGGGTGTGCGCGATGCGCAGCAGTTTTCACGCGCACTGGCCGAGGGCGGGCTGACGATCATTTCCGGGCTGGCGTTGGGCATCGATGCCGCTGCACATGAGGGGGCGCTTGGCACTGCGGCTGGAACCGTGGCGGTGATCGGCACCGGTGCGGACATTGTCTATCCGGCGCGCAATCGAGCACTTGCCCACCGCATTGCCGCCGAGGGGGTGATCGTTAGCGAGTTGCCGTTGGGCACGCCGGCGCTCGCGCATAATTTTCCGCGTCGCAATCGTATCCTGGCGGGCATGTCGCTTGGGGTGCTGGTGGTGGAGGCGGCCGCGCGTTCTGGTTCGTTGATCACTGCGCGACTGGCGGCGGAAATGGGGCGGGAGGTGTTTGCGATTCCTGGGTCGATCCATTCGCCATTGGCCAAGGGTTGCCATCAGTTGATCAGGCAAGGTGCGAAGCTGGTTGAGTCGTCGCGGGACATTTTCGAGGAGCTGCGTTTCGAGCCAACGGCGCCGGGCGGGCAACGCCGCGCTGCACGGGATGCCGGGGGCCGAACCCGGGCGGATTCCCAGCCGGCACTGCCGGGCGTGGGTGCTGCTTCTGAGCCTGCTGTCGCCGGGCTCTTGCCAGGGGTTTCGCCGGCCCTGTCGCGGGCGCTGAGCCATGCGCCAGCAACGCTTGACGAGCTATGCGCCGGTAGCGGACTGGACGCGGCGGCGCTGGCCGCACAATTGCTGGAACTGGAACTATGCGGACGCATCGAACGCCTTCCTGGGGATCGTTACAGGTTGCTTGGTTGACGATGCCCGACTTATGTCTGGCTTGTCCGGTTGTAAATTCTGGTATTAATAGAAAAAAGAACGGATGCCGGGGGACCCGCTGTCCGAAGCTTGAACTGACTTCGTAACCATTGCCGCGAGCATGACCACCACCCCCACTTCCAACATGAAAGCCTTGATCATCGCCGAGAAGCCCTCGGTCGCCGCGGATATTGCGCGTGCCCTTGGCGGATTTGCCAAGCATGACGAATATTTCGAGAGCGAGCACTATGTGCTTTCGTCCGCCGTTGGCCATCTGGTCGAAATCGGTGCGCCGGAGGAGTACGAGGTCAAGCGCGGCAAGTGGAGTTTTGCGAATCTGCCGGTGATTCCGCCTCACTTTGACCTGAAGCCGATTGCCAAGAGTGAGTCGCGTCTGAAGGTGCTGACGCGGCTGATCAAGCGCAAGGACGTGGGCGCGCTGATCAATGCGTGTGACGCGGGGCGCGAGGGTGAGCTGATTTTTCGGCTGATCGTTCAGCATGCCAAGGCGAAGCTGCCGGTGCAGCGCCTGTGGCTGCAGTCGATGACGCCGCAGGCAATTCGCGACGGCTTTGCCAAGTTGCGCAGCGACGAGGAGATGCAGCCGCTCGCCGATGCGGCGCGCTGCCGTTCGGAGGCTGACTGGCTGGTCGGCATCAACGGCACGCGGGCGATGACCGCGTTTAACAGCAAGGGCGGTGGTTTCTTCCTGACGACCGTGGGCCGCGTGCAGACGCCGACGCTGTCGATCGTGGTCGAGCGGGAGGAGAAGATCCGGCGCTTTGTGCCGCGCGATTACTGGGAAGTGAAGGCGGAATTCATCGCCGCCGCTGGCGTGTATGAAGGCCGCTGGTTCGATCCGAAATTCAAGAAAGACGAGACTGATCCCGAGAAGCGTGACTCGCGCCTGTGGAGCGTTGCGGCGGCCGAGAGCATCGTCGCTGCATGCCGTGGCAAGTCCGGTTCGGTGACGGAGGAAGCGAAGCCTTCAACTCAGGCGGCGCCAGCGTTGTTCGACCTGACGACCTTGCAGCGTGAGGCCAATGGCCGCTTCGGATTTTCGGCAAAGAATACGCTGGGTCTGGCGCAGGCGCTGTACGAGAAGCACAAGGTGCTGACTTATCCGCGTACCGACTCGCGCGCGCTGCCGGAAGATTATCTGGGCACGGTCAAGCAGACGATGCAGATGCTGTCCGACAGTTCGCCGAACTATGTGACGCATGCGGGTAAGGTCCTCAAGGAGGGCTGGGTCAAGCCAAACAAGCGGATCTTTGACAACAGCAAGATTTCGGATCACTTCGCGATCATCCCGACGCTGCAGGCGCCGAAGAATCTTTCCGAGCCCGAGCAGAAGCTTTACGACCTGGTCGTCAAGCGCTTCCTCGCGGTGTTTTTCCCGTCGGCCGAATACATGGTGACGACGCGCATCACCGAGGTCGCAGGCCATCATTTCAAGACCGAAGGCAAGGTGCTGGTCAATCCGGGCTGGCTGGCGGTGTATGGCCGCGAGTCGCAGGGTGACGATGCGAATCTGGTGGCGGTGGCAGCGGGCGAGAAGGTGGCGACCGAAACCATCAATGCGGTGGGCCTGGTGACCAAGCCGCCAGCGCGGTATTCCGAGGCGACGCTGTTGTCGGCGATGGAAGGCGCGGGCAAGCTGGTGGACGACGATGATCTGCGCGAGGCGATGGCGGGCAAGGGGCTGGGCACACCAGCAACGCGCGCGGCGATCATCGAGGGTTTGCTGACCGAAAAATACCTGATCCGTGAAGGCCGGGAAATGATTCCGACGGCCAAGGCCTTCCAGCTGACGACACTGCTGCGCGGTCTTGGCGTCGATGAACTGACGCGTCCCGAGCTGACCGGCGAGTGGGAGCACAAGCTGGCGCAGATGGAGCGCGGGCGCATCGGTCGCGAGGCCTTCATGCAGGAAATCGCGCAGATGACGCAGCGCATCGTCAAGCGTGCGAAGGAATACGACAGCGATACGATTCCGGGCGACTACGCGACGCTGGCGACGCCCTGCCCGCACTGTGCCGGGGTGGTGAAGGAGAACTACCGGCGCTTTGCTTGCGTGGGCCGCTCAGGTGCCGCCGATGATGCGGGTTGCGGCTTCTCGATGAGCAAGATTCCGGGCGGACGTCAGTTTGAACTGCCCGAGGTCGAGGAGTTGCTGGTCCGCAAGGAAATTGGTCCGTTGCAGGGCTTCCGCAGCAAGATGGGGCGCCCGTTCGCGGCGATCCTGAAGCTGGTTGAAGACAAAGACACGAGCAATTTCAAGATGGAGTTCGATTTCGGCAACAGCGCGCCCGATGATGACGGCGAGGCGGTCGATTTTACTGGGCAGCAACCGGTCGGCCCGTGCCCGAAATGCGGCAGCGGGGTTTATGAGCACGGCATGCGTTATGTTTGCGCGAATAGCGTATCGCAACCGAAGACGTGTGATTTCACCACCGGCAAGGTGATCTTGCAGCAGGAGATCAGCCGCGAGCAGGTTGAGAAACTGCTTGGCGATGGCAAGACGGATTTGCTGCTTGGTTTCAAGTCCTCGCGAACCGGCCGCAATTTCAAGGCCTTCCTGGTGCGTCAGGCGGACGGCAAGATCGGTTTTGAATTCGAGGTGCGTGAGCCGAAGACGCCAGCCGTGAAAAAGGCGCCGGTCACCAAGGCCGCTGCTACCAAAGCGGCGGCAACCAAAACCGTGGCGAGCAAGGCGGCAGCCCGCAAGGTGCCTGCGAAGAAGGCGGCGACCAAGCGCACGGCGGCAACCAGCGAATGAGCATCACGCGCATTGATGTGGCTTTGCTTGATGCAACTAGCCAAGCCGCGTCCGCCAGCCCACGCCGACGCCGCAACCACAACTTTCACGCGGGTGATGACTTTCCCGCGCACCGGTTGCTGAACGCGTTGCAGCCGGATTCGTACGTGCCGCCGCATCGGCATCTTGACCCAAGCAAGGCGGAGTCCATCATCGCGCTGCGCGGCCGTTTTGGCGTTGTGGTGTTTGACGAAGATGGTGCCGTCAGTGAGCGCCTGGTGATTGCCGCTGGCGGTGAGTGCGTCGGTATCGATCTGCCGGCAGGTACCTGGCATACGATTTTCGCGCTGGCAGCCGATAGCGTCTTCTTTGAGGCCAAGGCCGGCCCCTTCGTGCCTCTTGCCGCAACTGAGCGGGCATCGTGGGCACCGGCCGAGGGCAGCCCCGAGGCACCCGCCTAT
>JAIQCU010000618.1:0-40634 GCA_022114935.1 Leptestheria dahalacensis | reverse complement strand
AGGGGTAAGACCGGCAACGCTTCGGGGGAAGGAAGGGAAAAGAGAGGGGGGAAGAGGGGGGGAAGGAAGAAGAGGGGAAAAAGAAGAAAAGAGAAAGAAAAAAAGGAAGAGAGGAAAAGAAAAAAAGAGAAAGGAAAAAGAGGAAAAGGAAAAGAAGGAAAAAAGGGAAAGAAGAAAAAAAGAAGGAAAGAAAAGGAAAGAAAAAGGGAAAGGAGAAAAGAAAGTTATAGTAGTATATTCTTAGCGGTTACTGCTTTAGAACTACTTATTGCTTTAAAGACTTCTTTTTTAACAGTTTCATTGTTTCTACAGCAAAATTGTTCTTTTTCCTTCCCCTCCTCTGGCTCTGCATATTGCAAATTTCGGAATCCTCAGTGAAATTGAAATTCATCAATCCAGATATTAATTGAATTGCAACGAGTAGCCAGCTATTAGAAAATGTATTTCGCATCTGAGTTGTGTAAATACTTAAATTCAAATGATTAGGAGTAATCAACCTAATCCAACGGTTAGTTTCAGAAGCAATAATGGATACGAACGCAGTAATTTACAAGCACTAGCAAATAGTTGTAAAAGAAAAATAAATTTGAAATAGCCAGCAACGAGTTACAACACACAGGAAAAAATAACAGATTATCTTATTAACACACTGCCAGACTGACAAGCTACGACTCTTCATCTGGAGACTTATTTTCTTCAGCAGCCGCAGCTCCACTGGAATTCTAGATGGAGTACTCAATTAGATTTAAAACAAATATCTACTCACGGTCAATTTACCTGTTTTTTAGCTTGCAATTCAAGCAGACGGTTCTGCTTCCATTCCTCAAACGACGTCCAGGCCGAATCTTGAGGACAAAACCATTTGCCTCGGAGAATCTTATGGTCCTTGTCCTCACCGCGCACTTTTTTACATATCCGACAAGTGGTTGGATTTCTTGCTTTAGGAAGCGGAAGCCCCTTCTTGAGCAATCGAGCATGTTTAAACTGAGTGGCCCTGCAGTAGCTCGTCCGCACGACTTTCGTTGCAATTGTGCCGCTGTGCTCAGCGACTGGTTGGTTATTGGAAGGGCCAGCAATCGGGCCTGAGGGCTCCTGGTTCACGGAAGCGCTGGAACGCGGTTCTTCGGTAGTTAGGGGTACGTACGAAGGTGTCGAGGGTGCAGGAGGAAGCGTTTTTGGCGGCAGTTGAGGTACCCCAACGAAAGGTACTTGGGGAAGAGTGATGCCCTGATCCTGCATTAATTCCAACGACTGCTGCACCCGCTCCCATTTTTTGTACCTGGACAACAGATCGTTTATGTATATGCACAGTGCAGGAATAATATAAATGTACAAACCATTTTTCCAGGACGCTTTTGTTAATGTTAAAAAGCGAGAATGAAGCGTTCCTTTTTGCCAGCTCCGTCTGAAGTAAGCGTATGGAGCCTCGTATTTCCCCATAATGTTGGACGACCAAATCGTAACGGGACTGAAATACTGGTTCAGTCACGTTCGAGCGGTAGATCCCCAGCAACCGGAAGCACACAGCTTCAACGATCCTGCTTCCTTTAGGGTTTCTTGGCCGATCTGTCGCCGCGAGGAAGGCACTAAATCAAGGACACGGTGGTTAAGAGTGCGAAATAGAGATAAAGAGTTCGCCGGTTACGCAATATTTACGTAAATATAATTATTTTGACTGACACACTTAGAAAATTACCGTTTGGTGGCTTGTGCGCCCATATGAGAACGGATTCCATGGCGCCCAAAGATGGTCCTGGCAGGAGCTGTTGGATGGTACGGACGAAAAATAATGCTCCGCTTGTCGGCCTCGTCAAGCCCTGTATACAGGGTTGCAAGAAGACAGACGTTTTCGGCAGAAGCAGCGCGTCCTCGCATCTGTACAAGCTCCTGAGCTAGCTTGTCGACCTTTTCCCATCCTGGCAACGCCTGAAAGTCTGTTATGTTCAGTGTGTCTTCCCCGTCCACGCCTTCGTCGGAACTTTCCTCGCTGTCATCGTCGGCACCTTCGCCATCCTTCGAGGGTGCAACAGGGATCTCTTCGTCCTCTCGAGCCACCGGAAGTTCGTCGAAAAAAGTATCGGGGTCCTGGCCTGACGAAATCGAAAAGACGAATCCTCTGTCTTCCTGTTCGATGAGCTCGTCAAGGCGATCGATTGATACTTCTCGGATGTCGTCGTCCGAAGGTAAACAAATACCAGATTGTTCGTCAAGGTATTCCAGGCCGAAGAGCTCCTTGTTCTCCCTGGTGACCTTCTTTGGAGGTCGGTAGTTGGGGAAGACTGATTTTTGAAAAACTGACTGCGCCAGTTTTTCAACCCGTTCCTGCAAATATTTAGATACTGCATTGAGTGAACCTTATTATGTTATAATAGACGGTTAGATTTTGAAGCCTTAAGACAGTTCAAAAGAGGTAAACGATCCAAAAGACAAACCTGCAGGTGGACATCAAACGTCCGGACAGGGTTGTTCGAGATATCCTGTCTCACAACTCGGGAGTTCGACACTTCAGGCTGGGACTCGGAGGTCGCAATACTGGCCGCCTTCCGCATCGCGTTCCAGCGAGACGTACCGTCCAGTAAGTAGGCCTGCATGTGGACTGCAGTTGCAGCAGTGCGTAATTAGTTTAAGAGTATGCTGAGCTTTATTGTCTGTTTTAAAAAGATTGGGAAGGATATAAACATACCGGGTACGAAATTCGCTAAATGCAAGTGGAAGTTTTCCAGCGAAGTCGATCCTCGTCCGCACTTGTACACCGGGATTCGCCGCTCCGCCTTCTTGACGTAGTCGACAATCGTGTAGAGCGGAACGTCTTCTCACGTCTTGAATGCAAGGCACGTGCCTTTTTTCGACCTCCCAAATCTCTCTTATGTTTTCCCGAAAGAGAGGGACGCCCAATGAATCCATTGCAGTTGCCAGCGAGTCCAGCAATGCTTCGACGCTCTTGATGGTCGCTTCTACACCTCTGGTACGTCGCCGACAATGTTTGGCCAGTTCGTCCTTGGTAATGCTCCGGGATACAGCCTCTTCCGGGACGAAATTCCTGCCGCAACGAAGCTGCGCCCTGTGGGCGTCCTGTAGACGAGCTACATCCGTCTGGTCCCACTCCAGAAGGCACGCAGAAAGCTGCGACATGAATGCAGGAAAGAGGGGATGCGATTCGGTTGTGCAGCCTACCGCAATCCTGCGCATAAAGTGCCACAGATCGAGACGAATTTCCAGGCCGGACCACTTGTAGAAAAGATCTTTGAACTTGGTGGGTTTCCCTGGAGTATTCCGACAGCAATCTCTGTCAGTGTACAAGACCTGCGGAGGGGCCACTGCAGCTTCTGCGTAGCGGTTCATGATGCCATCTGCCATTTTCTGGAGCGCAGCAACGGATTCCGAATTCGTAAAGACGCAGGTCAAAACTTCCCCGTGTTCATTACCGACGTTCGTACACCACATGGCGGTCCCTTTGGCCTCTCCCTGAAGTTTTCCCGTGATCTTCTTTGTAGAGTCGATCTTCAAAATGGTTCCAAAAGTGGATGATAGAGCGGCACGGATGTACGCACTCCGAGCGTACACATCCTTAATGTAGCAGAGGTTGAACCACCTTTCGTAAAATAATACTGTTAGAAGCTGGCTTTAAATCTTACAATCTAACAGTACCTTGGGGAAGGGACACTGACGAAATTATTGGGCTCCACGTATTCAACGGGTTCGGCGCCGAAGACCTGCATTTTCGTGTGGTTCTCGCATGCAGAGAGATACGCTTCGAGTTTTTTTAACCACTCCTCGCTGTGAATCTCTTTGATGTTGTTGCAAAGAGCAGTTGAGCTGTTTCCTCGAGTGCGTGATCGGAGCATCGAGACGACGGCGAGGTCGCAGGCGAAATTCTTTGTTAGCAGGGCTGGAAACCTGTCTCGCATCCCGCCTTCCAGCTGCTCCAGGATACAAGGGGAAGACGTCAGGAAGTTCATGTTGCAGCTGCTACAACCGACAAGTTCGGTAAGTAGATAGTAGCAGTCTTTAAAATCCACAACAATCCTCAGACGCTTATGGAATCCCCTTTTGGTGAGCCACCTGTTGCAACCTTCACGAGGGCATTTTAATACAGCGTTCCACGACCGAAGGGGCGACCAAACACAAAGCCGTCTGCCAAAATAAGCTTCTGGCATTGGCAAGGTGTTTGGCTGTGGACCTGGTGCTGGATTTGGATAATGCCACAGCTGGAAATGTTCCCGGAGTTTCTTTCCCTTTTCGTACATAATCCGGGCAATCCACTCGAGGTGATCTGGAGGCACTCGGGGATCTGTGCGGATTTCCACCGGCAAGTACGAACTGTAGGTAGGAGACTGGCGCTGCTTCATCTAGATAAATTAGATAAAATAGACAAAACCGTATTAGTTTAAAACGAGCAGGTTTGGCGTAATTATGTAAGAAAAGTATACCGGAGAGCCACAGAGTGGGTTGATCCTTCGCGGCACAGCAGTTCTCTCTGTCGACAGGTCTACAGTTTTCCCAGTAGTAGGCGTGTCACACGGAGCTTCAGCAACGGGCTGAATGGAATAGTTTAGTGTTATCAAAACAATATGAAAGTCATGGGTATGCTTTTTTACTGTTACCAGCGAACGGTTGTCACCATCGTCATTAACCACTTCAAGAGAGATGCAGGTTTGAGAAGACAGAGAAGGCTCCATGGTCTGAACGGAAAAAAAGTATCAATGGTTATTTTGACAAATGTGATGGTATGAACATAGCTTTTTTAATATAAAGTTAACAATGAAACAGTATCTCACCTGAACTTCTAAAACTCCAGAACTTTTTTGGGTTACGACGGAATCTTGCGGTTGTGAGCAGGAATTTAAAGATTCATAGCCGCTGTCTGAAAAGCTGGCTCTCTCGGAGATCACGCACGCAGCTCCCAGCTGGGTATTCAAGGACACCTTACTGCGGACTTCCTTCGATCCCGCGAAGCTCTGGCGACTTACGACTCGTCGTTTCGGCGGAGGAATAAAAAAACCGCATTCCTGAATACAAAAGATTCCCCATTACTTACGTCGAAAGTATCGACAAAAAGTTGTTACGACAGTGCTTACTTCAGTCTGACTATCTGAAAACAGTCGCTTTCGGGCGTCGACCACGGGATTACTGCTTCTGATTCCTTGAAGGTTTGAAGCTTCAAGTCCGCACGAAGAAGGTCCTGATTGAGGTTCGTCCCTCGAAGATCCTGGTTGAGGTTCATCCCTCGAAGATCCTGGTTGAGGTTCGTCTCTCGAAGTTCCTGGTTGAGGTTCATCCCTCGAAGATCCTGGTTGAGGTTCATCCCTCGAAGATCCTGGTCGAGGTTCGTCCCTCAATTCCGACGAAAAAACTGTTTCCGCCGTCTTAACGGCGGAAGACCTGCTCGGGCTAGGGTGAACCTGTCGTGCCAGGGCGAGGTTTGGAACCGCCTATGTCAGGATAAAAAGGGATCAATTGATATTGTCATGAAAGTCGTTGTTTGTCTGACTAGGGCGAGGTTTGGAACCGCCTATGTCAGGTCAAAAACAGATCAATTTATACTGTCATGGAAATCTTAGAACGTGGAAGGTTGGACTTACAACAGGTTTCTTATGTTCCTTTTCATGAAAACCGCAGGTGCAGTCGAATTTTTTGGGAGAGTTTCCACCTTGGAAAAACTTGACTAGCGAGGTCTGCCGGAATTCGTTCAGCTGGGCAAAACACTTATCGATCTTCACAACAGCATCCCGCGCGTAAGTGTTGTGCTTTCCGGGGGCTTCACCTGGACCAAATTTCAGACCCTTGGCGTATTGCCTTAACCGAAGGTCCCATTCTCGACGGTTTTTTCCAACGTTCGGCATTATCTGCACATTAAGCAAGGCTTTGATTTTAAACTAATTAACCCTCTTAAATAATTGGGTACTAAAAACGCAGCTTCTGTCACCTTAAACAATAACTCAGTCGTGCTATGTCCTATAATTTAAAGGTACAAACTAGTCTGTACATAATGGAAAAATTTCAAATTACAGTGACTTTGCTTGGTTGAGTTAGTTTCACAGAAGGGTTACAAGAATTAGGAAAGCTCAAAATTTTTGCTCTTTTTTTGCTCCAGTCTATGCCATTTCTAATCAAATACAATTTTCTTAGAACCTAAACACAGCCAAATTGCTACAGTTTTAACAACTGTCTTAACAACCACAAAATTCGTGCCATTCACAGAAAATATTCACTTCAAATTATATCTCTTCTGGATTGTACTCAAAACTTAAGAACTTCACATACCATGGAAGTAAACATTTTGCAGAAAGTATATCTTCAAGGAACAAATACTAATCTAGGTACAATTAAGCTTAAATACTGAATAATAATAGCAAGCTCAACTCTTTCACCTTAGATTTTTGCAGTAGCGGCTGATGTCACGACTCGGTTGCAGAATGACCTGTGCTGAACTGAAGTCTGTGAAGTCGCACGAGGTTAAGCAAATGTGAAAAAACGCGCCAAAAGTTAAACACCTCCAGGCGATAGGACAACTACTTGTTTTTGTCTTGACTGCCACAATTACATAATTTTACTTGCACAAAACGCTTGGTTCATATTTCTTTTTTAATACAGTTACCCCTTTCCTCTTTCGCAAGGTCTTTCTCGAAATTCCTTTTAAATGAAAATTCAAAGAATTTCATCAAAATAATTAGTCGGAACTTCATGTGCTGTAAAGGTAAATCATCTTGCAAAAATCGTGTCCTAAGCAGACTTGAAGAAAACTGATACAGAATAATTTCGGTAATCAGGGGTTAAACAATGTCCAAAAAAGGCGCGACATTTATTATGCCCCCAGGCTTTTCATGACACTGCTCTTTCTTTAATTCAAGTTTCATCATCTTTTCCGCGCCTTGTTTATTTTTCATTTCGCTGTTACACTGTTTACTCTTCTGCTACAATTTAATAATAATAAAATTGTTATATTAGCAAAAAAAGAGTCACACAAATACTTCAGTTTAAACCAAAACAGTGTATTGTTTTTCATACGTCACATTACTTTAAACTGACAAAGCGGTTAAGTTTGATAAAGTAAACGGCGGGTTAAGAAATGCACGTGGTCGAGACATGCGGAGTGGGCGGGGCCTAGTCTACCAAGGGTTTACGAAAGTCTATGAAGCAATCAGCTGACAGTCTACTAAGAGTCTACTAAGGGTCTACCAAGTCTACGAGTCTACGAAAGTATACGAAGCGCTGCCGGTCGCGCCGAACTATGCGCACAGAGGAAACCCGTCTGAGAGGCAGCGGCAGCAAGCGCTTCGTTGACACAACGAAACACGGCAAGAAACCTGTAAAGAAAAAGAGTTGCAACGAAAATGAAACTGTGAGCCAGTCAATCTTCAGAAGCAGTACTGGAGTAACCCTTGGAAAAGTGCAACAAGCCGTCACAGAAAAAGGCAGCCTTGCATTCTGCGAAAATGTGTGTAACACACTTTCCTCGTTTCATGATCTCAACTTGTAAAACTGCCATGTTTTTTTACAGGAGCAGATTACGATTCTCAATGAATTTGACAATACTCCACTGTATGGTGGATCTGCTGTAACCGTGCAAGAAGCAGTAATAGCAGCGAGTGCATTTGCTGCAAGTGCAACACTGACAAACGAGAATCTGGAATTTTTGCTGGACATGCTTCATTTATTACTGCCTGCTGACGCAAAACTGCCAAAGACAAAACACCTGCTGCACAAAGTTTTGAGCTGCGACAGCTACAAGAGGATCTTTTACTGTCCTGCAAATGACTGCCAGCAGACCCTGTCGGATGAAGGAGATCACTTCAGATGTGTTCTTTGCGAGAAGCATTACAAAGATACTTTCCTCCTACAACAAAAGAGCTATTTTCTCCATATGCCTCTGACACAGCAGCTAAGGAAACTGCTAACTGAGAACATGCTAGGACAATATCTTCGCAAGCGCACATCGCAAACGGATTGTTATGAAGATTTAACAAGTTGGACATCTTACCGGAAATTTAAAGGAGGAATCTTGGTGAACGACGAAAGGACAATATCACTCCCTGCCACGTCAGATGGTACCCCACTTTTCAAATCATCAACTTGATCTATCTGGCCGTTTGTGGTAATGATCAACGAACTTCCCTTGAAAATTCGGCGAAATAACGTGCTGACTCTTGGATTATGGTTCGGAAAAGTCAAGCTCAAGTTTGAAATCCTCCTACAACCAATTTTAAAGGAGTTGCAGACTTTAGCTACTGAAGGATTCGACCTAAACACAGCCAGTAGCAACAGCCACATGAAAGTTTTCTTGATTGCTTGTACGGCCGACAGCCCTACTAGAGCTCTTCTCCAGAATCTTAAACAGTTCAACGGCGATTACGGATGCAGCTGGTGTTTAATACCGGGAAGTAGGGTATTAGTTGCTGGGAGTGAAAGTGATCGGATTCATACCTATCCATACCAAAATTTTTACCAACCTCGCGTAGATGCAGTGATGCACAGTGAGTACAGGGTGAAGACGCGCAAATCCGCCAGAGCCCTATCTGCGGGGTTAAAGGGCCGTGCGTGTTTCGAGATCTGCCAGGGTTCGATCTCGTCCGCAGTTTCGTTGCGGATTGCATGCACGCCGTAGATTTAGGTGTAATGCGGCAGCTATCCGTCTACTGGTTTTCAACAAACAATTCAACTAAGCCCTGGTACATCGGCTCTCCATCTACACTCACCAAGATTGATTCAAAACTTCTCTCCATCAAGACTCCAGATTGCATTTCTAGGTTACCACGGGAGTTAGGGTCAAGGCAGCATTGGAAGGCGGCGGAGTGGAAGAATTTTCTCCTGTTTTATGGCCCTGTTGTGTTGCATGGCATCCTTCCGGACAGATACTACCAGCATTTCCTCCTACTTTAACACGCAATTTTCATCCTAAATGGCACGTCCGTGAACCACGAAGCTGTTTACGAAGCATCTCTCAAGTTGTCAATTTTTTTTACAATTTGCCCAATTGTACGGAGACAGCGGTATGACCTTCAACGTTCATCAGTTGGAACATTTCTGCGACAACGTACGATACAGGGGTCCCTTATGGGGGTATTCCATGTATGGACCGGAATCCCACAATGGTGAACTCAAGAAGCTGTTAACCGGAACTCAGTACGTGGGCGAACAAATTTCGAGAAGGTATTCAGTTAATAATAAATAAATACCTAATTAGTTTACCAGTAATGATCCTTTGTTCATATTTCAACCAGGTATCTAGGACAATAAGCAATAGCTGAACTAGCATCGGGATGTGTACATAATGTGTGGACGGAAAAAAACGATCAATTACGAAAACCCAAATGTATTTCTCCGCTCTGTTGCTCTAGAAACAAACTGCCGACACACTTCTTCTGGTTCAATTTCTGCTGCCTCTTTTTTGTGAATATGAAGCAGCATGAGGTGCGTTAAACAACACTGCAGCACGATCGTTCGCAGATACGTTTTCAATCACGTCAGCGCGCTAAAACTTCTTTCAGCTGACGCAGACGAAGCAGGAACGGTTATGCAAAGCTTGTTCAGCTTGGTGTCTTGTGGGAACAAAGTGGTTACTACAGTAGGCTACTTGCTACGGCTTATCCAATATCGGCGACTGTAGATAACCGAAAAGTTTTCCCCAGAACCGGTTCGTCTAGTTGGGCCAGGTTTACGTTCCGGAACATTATCAGCTCGGTTTGCAGCTCCTCGACATTGAAATCACTTTCATGAACACCCAGTGACTTCACGACTTCTTCCTGTGTAAAAGCCTTTTTCTCCAGCACAGTTTGAAGAACCAAGCCTTCTAGCAAATCAAGTTTATCTAAATGAAAAGCTGGTTTACACTTGAAGTTGCCACAGTTTCTTCATTTTCAATTTTTGCAAGTTAAGGCCGACAAACGCAAGAGGTGAAGCTGCTGGTTGCGGCAGTGAAACATTTGAAAGGTCGTACTGCTCTTCACTTTGCGTCGAGGTATAGGGACTGGCCTGAATTGAGAGCACATTAACAATGATGACACATTGTAAAAAAAAGAAGTGAGGGAGAAGAGTGTGCGTAGAAGATCATTTGTGAACATACCGTGGAGCTTCATTTTCTCTCCTGCGTTTAGAAAAGAAATCGGAAATCGTCGATTGGTCCTTTGGACTTCTAACTATATTACGCTTTCGACTTGCACTCATTTCAACCACAAAGAGAAAACGTGCAGACAGAAACTAATACTGACACCTGACACGACGATACAACGATTCAACAAATTGTCCCAGTAACTTGGTTAGAGCCCAGAGCTAAAGCGATATTCCAAGGGGTTTCCTAGATTCAGATCTTGCAGTACAAACTTAAGCTACCGCTCTAACGAAAATGAAGGAGAAAATTGTCCTGCTTCATTAGATCACAAACGAAAGGGACAAATTACAGTATTTGAAGACAACTGTTGCGTCTGGACTGGGATTGTAGTCATTCGGCATGTCCTCTCAAGACATGCTGGCACCTTGGGTAAAGATGCACTTTAAAATAGTCGGTAACTGCAGGTGAACTTCTCAAACTGGTGCCTTGTCTTGGGAAAAAGTAAACCTGCTGGTAGGAGGAGTGCTGAAAGCTTTAGGAAAACTTCAATTTGTTTCTGGCTAATCCCAGTCTTCAGTATGAATGCCAACTCAAGGAACACAGCTAGCAGCAGTATTACTGCAGCGTCCTTGTAGAGCGGCTTTTAAAAGGTCGGAAGCAAAGGGAAGCCGCTTTCATCACCGGACATTCCACTTTCACTACAGTTACCGTTGAGGCTGCCGTCAACGGATTCGTCTGAAGAATTCTGCTGAAAAAATAACTAGAGAGAATGAAAGATATTGCACTTGTATTCCAAACTTCTTTCGGGGCCTGCAGTTACCTTGCTAATGAGGGGGCTGAAGCATCTTAAAGGCAAAGGGCGCCTGATGCACTTGACAATCAGCACAGGCCCTGGAACAACGCAGCGAAGAACTCAAGCTTGAGGCTATAAGACAGCGAAACAAACTACATCAGTATAAACTAGGTGACTGCCTTAAGTTTTAGTACCCATGAAGGTAAATAGTAACAATTTTTATTTGTGTTGTAGAACTGTACTAGTATTTGCGCCTATACCTATTGAACTCCCCGACAGAAAACTCTCATATCTCATATAGTGAGTTTCGTATGAGAACTCTGTGAGATCTGTGTGAGACGGTCTTAAGGTTAGTTCACACTCGCGACCGTGGCCGTGACCGTGACCGTGAAAGTTAAATAACTTTTAACTTTCACGGTCACGGTCAATAAAGGCGTGGAAAAGGTTGGCAAAGATCAGGGTGAAGGTCAGAAATAAGGTCAAAAACTTGCCTGTTAGTTCACACTAGCATGGTTTTGACCTTATTTCTGACCGTGACCGTGACCTTTGCAGGTCGTCACCTTGAAAGTTAAATGGAGTTAAATGGAGTTTAACTTTCAAGGTCACGCTCACGGTCACGGCCACGGTCAAAATAGTGCTAGTGTGAACTAGCCTTTAGTCTCTGTGAGATCTCATAAATCTCTGTGAGAACGCTGTGAGCATTGTAAATCTCTGTGAGACTTCAAGAGATGGTTCCTACCAGAGTAAAACTTAATGCAACCATGAACATATTTCTCAGTAACAGACTTCACAAATTTCCAAATCCTATAACAGGCGGGAGATGTTCCTATTACGCGTTTGAAACAATGGAGTCATAATTAACTATATTTAGCAACTGTTTATTAATCACGGTCAACCGAATTACACATTTTTATTACGACAAATGCCGTGTCCGGAAACTTCTTTTGATTAAGAGATTCTTGAACTGAAAAAAAACACATTTATCGCGAAGCACTGACGGACTTAATGCGCACACGTCTGGCGAAACACGCTGTACCAACTTTATGTTTGTACTACGCCCTGAAAATGCGAATTCGTTGGTGTACAATTTATGCGCAAATACGACTGGAGCAGTTGTTCCTGAGCACAAGGTAACTACGCAGAAATCCGACAGCTTCCAGTATTCACCCTGCGCATCAACGACGTAGCAATCCTGTCGTTTGGTTTGGTTTTTGTAGTTGCTTATTAAATAACTACTGCTGCCGCAAACCATTTTTTGTACAGGATTCCACCTTCGATTTCTTCGTTTAGCAAGTTGTACACAGCGCGTTTTTGAACAGGGTCGAACAAACTTAAAGTAGCTTTTCCGAACATGACAGCTCTGTTGCACCATCTCCGGATTGTATTGCTCTTTTTGCGTGGCAATTCACGCGGAGCGAAGTACCAAGGCAACTCAAAAAATCTTCATTTACTTCGGACACGCATTTCAGAAAATTTGCTGTAGTTGCCACTAATACCTGCGTTTCAAAAAACCTGCCGACAATCTGAAGATCGATGCGCTTGGACCCATTGAAGGATTTTAACATTGTTCCGTTAACACTTTCGAAGCCATACGCGGAAATCGCCCACAGTGGTCCCCAGTAACTTACAGAATCCGTTAAACGAAGCAAGAGGTGAACGTTGATACTCATGTGCTCAAGGCCATAGAGCGTTCGGAACTGGTTCACAAAGGAATCAAGATCCTGACCTGCTGTGAACAGTTCCTCTTGCAAGATACGTTTGGTGGACAGCCTGTATATGGCAGATGAAAGGAGCAAAAAGTGGCAGAAATACGGGCGAGGTAATACGTCGGCAAGAACCACAGGCCCATAAAAAAAAACCAGAAAGTTCCGCCATTCAGCTGATTTCCAAAAATTCCTTTCTTTGAGGGACCTCGGTGATCTTGTGATGTTGCTTGGAGGTTTTGTTTCCAGGAGACGTTCGTCGACACGGCTGGGCTTCCAATGTACCACGGTTTACCTGAATTTTCACGCACAACTCGTTTGTTGTAAGTTCTGCCGTTAACAAGCATTCTAAATTACCCTTATTTGACGAGTCAAACCAGAGTGTTGCAAGTTACCTCATAACTCCGAGATCAACGGCATGCATGGGGTCAAGTACAAGGTAGTCCACTACACTGAAAGTTGGTATAAAGCTCAGAACCGACGGTCCTTTTACTCCTCCAGCAGCTCTTCTAAGGGCGTCCTCGGCGTAAGTTGAAGTGGTACTTTGATCGCGTCGGTGTCCCCGTTCAGGATATACTTGAACCTGGCCTTTGTTCTTCTCCACACGTTGACCTTGAACGTCACAAACCGGACAACCATAGGGAGCGTTAAACTGGACGAAGTTCTGTGCCTGACACTTTGCTGGGGAATGGCTTATAAAGGGCCCGATGTACAGTCGTGATATAATCTATAAAAATATACAAATAAATCTTACTGAAGATGTTCCAATTGATCAATTACTCTTGCTTACTGGTTTCCCTTCCAGTATCCAGGCAATACCGACCTCTTGTAATTTGACCATGTTTTTTACGAAGCCTTCAGCAACTGAAAAATACCAAAATACCGTTTAGTCGTAATTTGTAATATTGTAGGTATAATTTTGTTTTAAAATAAAAATAAATGTATGCAATATACATAAACATGTACTAATACAATTTTAAACCAAATATGCGTCAAAGCCAAGTATATACATAAGATATTACTTACATGTATATGCAATCTTGCATAGTTTATTACACCTATAAAGTAAGATTCAGAGTAAAAATTCAGTTAGATTACTAATACCTGTGTTCCTGTGTTGAAATGAGGTTTTCCTCTTCCAAACCAGATGGAACACAGAACTGGAAAATTCTTTCGTTCAGTCTTGGGAAGCTCATTTATCATACCCTGGATTGTCCACAGCGATATGTTACTCGATATGAACACTGGGACTCCATCCCAATTCACAGACAGGGAAAGAGCGAGGGAATCTTTCTCTATGCTCCATTATGCATCGTCGTAACCGTCGGAAATATCTTCAATGTCGTCAACATTCTGTTTTTCTCTTTAAAAAAGGTGTGAAATTTTTTTGCCCATCTGATGAGATTCCAATACGTTTCTTACTTGAAGAGCGATGGGGACGTCCACGTGATACGCAGCACTGGTTAACAGCTGCTTTTCTGAGTAACCGGCCTCGCACTGTTCACAAGAGTAAACCTTGGAGTTCCCGTCTTTTGAGTTGATAGCATTTTCACACTGCGGACAATAGAAGACTGTGTCCAAGGTTCCGTCAGGGCATTGCTTCTTAAAGAAATAGTTGGTGCTCGGAAGTTTTGCTCCTTTGGCAGTAGTATTTCAAAGATATCAAGAAGGCTCTGGAGTGCTTTTTTGGTCAGGCCCGATGAGGTCTTGAATGCTGCGATTAGTAAAAAAGCTTCTCCTCGTGACAGTAGCTCCTGCATACAGTGGGTCCTTATCAAGGATAAACTGTGGAAGAGAACCAGGAAAACAACGCGAGCTCAGATCCTGAGCATCCTCCCTTGCATGCTGATAAGTGATCTCTTATGGGTCAGCGTTGTTGTCTACATTACTGCTTGTACTGCCGCCATTTCTATCGTAGCATCCCAAAAAGTCTCGCTGACTAGTTGCAATGTCAGTTTCATCCAAACCATCCAGTTCTTGTACAGGTAGTGTGTCAATTAGTGCTGAACTTGAAGTGTCGTCGTTGTCAGCTTGTTGTGGCCCGTCAACACTTTCGGAGCTACGCGTACTCCTAACATAATTGGCAAATTAAATACAACGCAACAAATTATTTTGTTAATTGTTTCAGTTCACATACCAGATACGTTGGTTGCTGATGAGGAACAACTTTGGTATTCCGGCTCCGTTAGCTTCGTGAGCTGAGCTCTGAGGCGAGGTGCAATGAGTGCCATAAAATACTCAAATACACTGATGGAACTACCTCAAACCTCCACAAACATCTCAAGCAAATCCACAAGATTGAGCCTCCCAAATTGAATGGTGAAAAACCCACTACTGTTGCTACCAACGTTAAGAAGCAAAGCACCGTTGTGTCATATTTTCATAACCATCAGGAGTAACCAAAAAACTTTTGGAGACCCTGGACATGAAGATCTTCAAAATGATTTGCAAGAACTTCCAGCCCATATCAATCGTGGAACAGGACGGCTTTCTCGAACTTGTGCAAGCCTCTTCGCCTGGCTACAAACTCCCAAACCGGCGCCAAATTACAAGCCATATGCTACCTCAACTCGGTGCTGCTTTGGAGGATAAAATCCAGAAACTTCTGAATGAAACAGTGGCCCTCTGCATTACTACCGACGGATGGACCTCTGCGGCCAATCAAGGCTACGTCGCTTTAACTGCCCATTTCATTAGCAACTGAGTCGGTCGTGCTAGCTGTCCAGGAACAGATCCATCACGACTCGCGTTCGCTCTCTGATGCGCTTGAAAACCTCTCGAAGTGGGATATCTCGACAAAGATACGATGCCTTGTTACTGACCATGCTAACGTAATGTCCTGCACTGCAAGGCTTCTGGGGCTCGACTGGTATGGTTGCTTTCCTCATAAACTAAACCTGGTTGTGAGTGATGCTTTCCAACATGACGACGCGGACCAGCTATTTACAATCTGCGTCTAGTTGTCCTTAGTAATAATTACTATTATCAGCAGGATGAGCTTCCAGGGTCTGCCGGGATTTTCTTTAAGGATGAAACAATCCGAAAACTGAAAGAAGACTTGGAAACCTTGAGAGAAGAGAGCGATGTTAAGATCAAAGGTATTATATTAGGATGATAGGTATGGTGTATGTAGGTTCAACCCTGGAGGACCTCAACAAAGTTCAAGTGGTTTCCTTAAATCAGCCACAAAAGGGAAACAATACTGGTGTTAGGGGACCTGTGGGAAACAATCCTAACGTAAAAGCTTTCAGAGTATAAATAATAAATTTAGCCACAATTTATTGATATCAAGCTTACAGTTTTTATTTTAAAAATCAACCACTAAAAATGAAAATATAATGTAAAAGACTAGACTAAAAAATCTATTAATATTAAAAGAATTGTACAGCAAATTAATACAAAAATGACAAGTTAATATCGATTTCAGTATTAATTAAATAGATTAAATGTATAGAAATGCCGATTAAAATTATGGCTGTAATTGTTCTTACATCTATTTATTACTCATATTGAATGTATTTATAACTTTTCTTTTATAGCATTTCTTGTAATTTAATATGTACATGAGACATACATAATTACAAATATAAAAGTGTAATAAAAATAAAAGTTTGATTAGTATTTAATATTACTTAAATTATTAACTATGAGATAAGATGACGACTTATCCTCAAAAGTAAATGTAAAGTAGTCAGGCACTCACTCTCCTTTTAGAAAGGCACATATCTTACTTAGTTTCCTCTTTTTCTTTTTCTAGAAGCTGGACAGCCTCATAATTTGTCAGTTTTTGGACCTTGAGTCGTATGAGGCCTGCATCCGAAAGTCCAAGACTTACCTACAGCTTACCGAAATGTTTAAGGATAGGATGTTCACGACGGAACAGCTAAGCACCTGCTCAGCTCGAGGGATGAAAGACAAAGCACCTCTTCCCCAAGCACGAATTTTTAATACTTTACTTTCCATTAGTTTTACTTTGGCAACATCTTTGTGTACAATGTTGAAGAATTTGAGAACGAAAAATTCTTTGCTAGTACAATGTTATACTACTCATAGAATTATTACAAGATCCTAGTACAAGTTTTACTATAAACCCACTGAGCTTAAGCAAAACTGACAGAGAATATCTATGAGGCTCACAAAGCGAATATGTGAACTCACTGAGATCTCTGTTCCAAAAATGACACACAAGCAAAATTCTCATATGAGAGTTTTCTGTCGGGGATCGTCTTATTCCTTCACTTACCCAATCGTAAATAATTATTTCAATACCGAGTTCAAACCACATCCACCATTTCGCTACTTTGTGTTCAAGGATACCTTCACTAATAGGCTTAATGGTTTGGTTCTTTTCAGACTGAAATCAGGAAATCGTTGACAGAGTTCAAGATCGAGCGTGTCAAACATTCATCGAACTTTCAAGAAGCGACGAGAAGAGCCTCGTCACCTTGATGTTCGAGGAGAACGTATAACGACGCAGTCAAACCTGGATCCCACCAAGCTAAACAACTTGAAAGGTAACCCATATATACTGGTACCTCCTGAAACCTAGCGAGTATAAGGAATTCAGCATGCTGAACCAAACCTCCAGAACGTTTGCGAAGCCAGCGATAATTCAACCGCCTGGATACCTCCTGGTTTTCGCATCGGCAAGGACCTATTCGTTTTCAGGCATGCATGGTAGCTAGAGTTCGAGAGAGCTGTGGGCTTTAGAAGCCCACTGTCGTTATAGACATGAACCGCAGCAAGATATCATCAACATACTTACATCCCTTACCAATTTCTTGCTTTATGTTTGGCGCTGCTAGCTCTCTGTGGGCCACCTCTCCTCTTCAGTCTCGTGCCTTTCGACATTGCCCTCGTCGCCGTAATAGTTATCCAGAACAACATTCTTAAATCCACCGTATGTATTCTTTTTTCTACCAAAGATACTGTAGTTTATTAATTTGATACTGAATTGCTAGTTGTTTGTCTAATCATGTTTCTAGTCTAGTGTATCTGGAGAATGTGTGTAGTCACTAATTGTTGCGTTGCTATCTAGTTTGGCTAGTAAAGTTTAGCTCCCATCGTTCAACTGCGACTTGAGTCTTTTTTTCTGAAACTGTGTGTTTATTCCTCTCCAGTACATAAACGAGCAGATGAAGCTACCTTGAGACAACTTGATGCCCAAGCAGATTTACATACCTTCAGTATCCAAGATATCGTCGGAGACAACGGGAAGGAAAAAAGAAAATCAAACTAAGTAACCAATTGATCAAGAAGTTAAAGCTAGTACGATGGAACGAATTTTAAGTGGCTTCCATTTTGTAAACACTACGAAACGTTGCCAGATCGCGGTATACGTTTGAGCGCACGGTATTGAACATCAATATGAACCTATGAATCTATCTACCTATCTATCTAACTGTCTATCTACCCACCAATCCATCTACTATCTGTCTATCTACCTTTCAGATCCATCCACCTAGCTATATACCTATCTATCTATCTACGTATCTAACTATCTATCTACCTATCTATCTACCTATCAATCTACCTATCTATCTATCTGCTTATCTAAGTATCTCTCTATCTACGTATCTACCTATCTATATGTATATCTATGTACCAATCAATCCATTATTCTGTCTATCTACCTCTCAGTTCCATCCACCTAACTGTACACCTATCTATCCCATCCGTTTAGTCTATAACCAGCTGTATCTATCTAAGGCAAAATCGTTTTTTGTATTTTTTATCGATAATCGAGTCCACGTATCTGTCTATCTACCTATCTATCCATCCGTTCAAGGTGAATTCACTTTGAGTTACCAAGTAAAATTACTTTCCCAGGTAAATCGGATCTTCCGTAATCAATTAAGTTTACCTTAAGTTGGAATTGTTCGTCCTTTGGTTATTAAATGTGAACTACCGATGGGTTTCCAAAATTTTTGTCTGTTAAGTCTTTATTTCTTACAACTTGTTGAAAGCTCGAATTTTGTTTTAGCATCAGGTTTATAACATTTGGCAGTAACTATAAATATAACGATATTAATAGTGGAAGACAAAAATATTCGTGTATCATGTTCTATTGAAGTAAACTTTTACATTACACACGTAAAATAGTAACATTCGTCTGCATTGTGAGCTAAAATAATGAACAATTAAAAAATCAGCCAAGCGATATAACTGCATGAATTCTGTTTCAAATATGAATTTATTATTTCCCACATTGTTTAACTCAAGTTGCACTATCATCTCAAAAACAATACCCAAGTAATCATCAGTTTTTAGAAGAAGCGCTTTATATTTCTAAATCAGTGTATACAGCAATTTATGGTGATTCCCATGGCCAATAAAGATCTGTTTTTGAAAGAAGTTAACTTTGAACTAATGCAACTGTTATAAGAGTTAAATTATTTTTTCAATAAACGCTGCATGTCTTTATTCTGACGTTGAACTTTCCAGTCGACTTTGTCAGCTTTCCCCTGGACACGATCGATTAGCGAGTTCTGCGAGTCCAACTCGGTGTTGAGCCCTTGAGCGAGTCCCTTCAGCCGGGAAAGAGAATCACTCATCAAACCTGCACCAGTAGGTTGATAATTAACTTGATTATTTCTTGGCTTACGCTAGATTATATATGAGAAAATTAACTTGATTTTTGAATTACAATAATACCTAGATTGTCGTCTAATTCTTCATCCACCGCTGAGCTACTTTGCTTCAAGTCCTCTTCGTCGTCTGCAAAGCCACGAATTCGAAGGCCTAGAAATCGAAATAAGCATCACCCGTTCAAAGTCGACACTTCATGTGTATCGCAATACCTGGATGAGTACCGGATGGCTTCGCGTCGCTGGCGGTCCTGGTGTCCTCGAGCGCTTTGCTTAACTGACTGCTGCTACCCGTAGCGGGAATCGGGGTTCCCGAGCTGGCGGACGACAACTTCACAGGTTCGTTTCCCTTGCTGAAGTAATTCTTTATGCTACTAAAGACACTCTGCAAAACATCTAATTAGCTATCTGTAAATATAGACACAGTGAGCTTTTATATACTTTAATGTTCTGGATATGCTTTTCAGATACTCGGAGAGTATTGTTGATGTCGTCTAGCCTTCGGTCCGTCCTCTCGAGCTGTTCCCGCTGTCGTAACAGTTCCTAAAACATAGTGCAAAATGGGTATTAATACGCAAAGGCACTCGAGACTTTGAATATATTACTTCAGCAGTTGAAGTGCCAACTTGCTCAGATTCGTGTAACAACCCGAGCGCCCTCCTGCTAGATTCCACAGTCTCCCGTTCGATCCTCTGCTTTTCGAGCAAAAGGAGCTGTCTGCGGTCTTCTTCCCGTGACGGGCTCTGCAGGTCGAAACTGTCTTGATGCGACGCCCTTTCCTGACTTGTTGATTGCGCATTAGAGAAATTGCTGTACTTGTAGCCAGCGTTGCCTCCTAAGCTGAAAGACGACTTGGGTCGCGCTGGAGCTTTCTGGAGGAATGTTTCGTCATCGACATCTTCGATATCATCGTCGTCAAAGAAAGGGTTTGAGCTTTTCGTTTTAACGTATCGACCACTGCTACCTGCCATATTGTTGTTTGTGTAGGCTCTCCGGCTCTGGCTCTATTTCACCCACCTTAACCTAGTCATTGACAGTAAGTGTTGTTCTTCCCGTAAGAAATCCATATCTGTGGAGAAGCGACACCTAGCGGTCATTTGGCGAACTATTTACAAGGTTTTCTAGTTCGAATGTTTTGAAACAACAGGTCGAGTGATTTTTGACGAGTTGGAAATACTTGCGACAAAGCCACTTTGCGTAAACAAATATATGGATAAATAATAAATAGGATGGATAGGTAGATAGATAGATATTAAATAGACAGACATATAGATAGATAGACATTTAGATAGGTTACTAACATTTAATAAACAGATCGATAGGGGAAAAAGACAAGATGCTGCTGCGATGGCTATACATCTTTCCCATATAGCGAGAAAACCGTTTAGCGTTTTTTTTTTCAAAAAGGGAGAAGAAAGATCCCATTCACAATGGACAATGAAAAACGGATATATAAAAAAAAAATAAAAGAGAGAGAGAGAGAGAGAGAGAAAAGATTTGCAATATGATCCAGCCGCGCGTCCGTTTTAACGGCACTTTGATTGCGCAAGCGCCTCGGCACACTTGACCGGCCTTTTCAACGTTACAACGGATTTCATTCAGACAATTTTCCATTCATTGATCAGACCTCGTGGATCTGTACGAGGAAAAATAAAATAATACCCGCAAGACGGATCTTCAACTCAAGACTGAAGGCAAAGAAGAAAATAAACATACAACGATTAAAAAATACAATTTCCAGAACGATATACTTTTCTTCCGGTCGGCAAAGAGACCATCTCGGATTACCCCGCAGTCCCCCCCTCCCCGTCCCTGTTGGTAGTAAGGTTCGCCTGGTATCAAGTATCCGTACAGGCGCGGGAACTCCCAGACTGTTAAATATCACTTGTTGTTCATTTAAGAGTTGTGTCACTAGAGAATCATGTGAACTTTGTCAACTTGGAAATGTAATACGCTTCTAATAACTTGGGTTTTAACATATAAAGAGGAAAAAATGGAAGATGGTTAAATAAAAAGAGCATTGTCATCAGAAACTCCTGCGAACGTTACGTCGGGTTCTCTATGGCGCGCAATTCAAATTATGGCGCCCTCCTTCTCACGGGTGTATTATTCGAGACGATTTTCTCATGGGTTTTTATTTTTCACGCGAAAGATGTTCTCAAACGTCTGACTGAACGCACGCACTCAAACTGATGGAGAATTGGCTGAAAATTGAAATGGCAGTTTGCGAAATAGTTTGCCACAATCACCGAAACAGACACAGACGGAAATCAACAAGACGTCTTCATTTCTCCCTCTTTCTACTGATCTATCAGTTTGTCTATTTTGCTGTCTACCTGCCTGTCTGTCTGTTTGTCTATCTGTCTGTCTGTCTGTCTTTCTGCCTGTCTGACTATCTGTCTATCTATTTTTATCCATCGATCGATCGATCTATGTATCCATATATCTGTCTAGCTATCTGTCTTATCTATCTATCTATCTGTCTGTCTGTATATCTATCTACCTATCTGTCTATCATCTATCAGTCTATCTGTCTATCTATCTGTCTATCTATCTACCTGTTTGTCTGTTTCTATCTGCGTGTTTAATATATATCTATATGTCTATTTATCTATTAATCTATCTATCTATCTGTCTGTATATCTATCTATTTATCTGTCTATCCATCTACCTGTTTGTCTGTTTCTGTCTGTAAGTTTATCTATCTGTCTATATCTATCTGTGTGTATGTCTATCTATCTAATTATCTGTCTTTATCTAATATCTATCAATCTGACTATCTGTCTATTTATCTAGCTACCCGCTCATGTTGTTCTCCAAAGTAATAGATTAAATTATACGGAAAACTAAAGCGAAAGGTCACCGGGTATCAAACCCGAATCTTTCCCACATCCCAAAGGGGGTTAAAAAATACTAAATCAAAGTCCAGGGGGGGTCCATAAATACGAGCTTTGAAATGCGAAATGTACTTAAGGTAATTGGGCCCCCCTTTTTTCCATCAACATGAGTTGCGGAATAAGTGGCAAAAAGATGCCGCCCGGATTACAAGTGCACACACACACATATAACATTCAAGGGCGGTCACTTTTTCTCTGCGCTTTTGTTGAAAAATAACCTTCTCTCTTGGGGATTATTTAGGTATTACAACATCTTGAAGTGCACATCCGCTCTCTTTTCCCATCTACCCGTGTTTATATTCGTGACATCTCGTCCTTTTCACGTCTTTCTACATTCTCTCCATTCATAGAAAAATTTCCCATATTTCTGGTTCTTTTCAACAGAGTTGCGTGTAAAAAGATACGCTCATATAAGACACAATTGGACATTGTGTGTTTGATGTGTGTTGAACCAGTTCTCTCGCTTTGGGTGGCGCTTGCTTCTTTTTATTTTTCATTTCCTAGTTGTTGTTTTTTTAAATTTTATTAAATAAATATTTTACTATTTCCTTCATGAAGAAATTTTTCAGAAAAAAGTAGGTGCGGCCCCTTGGAAAAAAAATTATGAAAAAGAACCATTGATTTTTGCCGGGCTCTCCTCTTGGAAAGTTCCAATCGAATATCGAACAACACCGGAAGTTTCCAACCGAAATCTAATATAGGCCGCGAGATATGAAGGCTATTGAATTTCAGCTGATAAGCTTGGCTTATACTTGTTTCATTCTCCTTATAAATATTCTCGTTCGAGGGGTTTGGCAAATGTGTTCGAGTTGTGAAATCTTTTAAGAAATTTCTTGGGATTTTCAGGAATTTTTTTAAGCGTCCAAAGAATTTCAGATTTGCCAATGCCTCGTTCCTACTTCAAGTGTAAAATCACTGAAGTTGAGTCCAGTTTAAGTTTATTAGGATCCTAGAAATCAGAGTCGCCGAATGAAGTAATGTTGAAACGAAGGTTGTACTGGTCGTCGTCGTCAGGGAAGCAACAGGTGTTGTATAGAGAAAGCGATGTTCGATTGCAGATCAACAGTTGTTCGCGCGGTTCGACAAAGCCAAAAGGTTTGAAACATAAAAATAGAGAGGAAACAGTTTACACGCTAGCAGACGACACGCTCCTCGAAGCAAGATGGCCGCGCTTGTTACACGCTTTCTATAAGACGCTGAGATTGTCAGGATATCCACCATGGTTGAGGTTTTGAGAATAGAAATGACTAGCAGACACCCCCTTGGGCTACTCTGCACGTGATTCACGAATTTTACTTTGTGCCTTGGCAAACGTGCAGTATTATGAATGGTAAACTTCCTGCAATTAAAGGCCGTCTGGAAAAAAAGTGCGCTCAAAATGGCGGGTCAGAGGTCATCTCTCCTTCTCCACTATGCGTGTATGTGTATACGTGTGTAAACGTGTAAAGGAATTCTTTCTTTCAAGAATGACTCGTAATTACTTGTCCCCCGAGAAACAGATTTAATGAACAGTGGTCACTTTTGCGTCTGTTGACGTCAATTGACGACTTCCTGCCGCAGGAAGTGGTTTTTCTTTATCTTAAGCGAAAGGAAAACTATACAACTTTATTAATTAAACAACAAAAAAACCTACATGCACATCAACAACGACAAGATCTTCTACAGTACCTCGAAAACGTCGAAAACAAGATGGCGGTTACTCTTGCCCGATATTTAACCCAGTACAACTGAGTTGAGCCAGAAATTTTAGCCAAGGAATGAAGGTGGAATGTGCAAAAGAAAAAGGAAAGACACAAGAGAGAGAGAGAGAGAGAGTAAAAGGAATAAAAATAAGAGAAGGAAAGGAGAGCATTGCGCAGGTTTGCTGAAGCGTGACTGCTATGCGCATGCGCAGAGCAAAAAGCGCGCCAGCGTTTATATGTCGTGATTGGCCACTTCCGCCGTAAACACGTGGCCATGCTGGCAGCCGGTTTTTTTCACTCTCTGCCCCTTAAAAGAACACAAAAACAAAATGGCGGACGCATAACTGGCATATAAACATCAGAACTCAAAAGTTGTGTTCAGGACAAAAAACCACTTTACAAGATTGGTAACATACAACGGCCGAATCTTTCCAACGAATCCATTGACTACGGGTCACTGAAGACTCTTCCATTCATTCATTACTAGAATTGAAACTTTAAAAAAATGGCCCAGAGGTACAAAACAGCAGACCTCGTTCTCTGCCCCTTAAAAGAACGTAAATTCAAAATGGCGGACGCATAACTGGCATTAAACCATCAAAGCTTAAAAGCTGTGTTCAAAACAAGAAACCACTTTTAAAAATTCATGAGCAGATAAACGGTTGAATCTTTCCAACGAATCCATTGACTACGGGTCACTGAAGACTCTTCCATTAATTCATTCCTGAAATCAGTGTTAAAAAATGGCCCAGAGGTACAAAATGGCGGACGCATAACAGGCATATAACCATGAAAATTTAAACGTTCTGTTGAAATAACCATTTACAAAATTTGAAACAGGTAAACGGTTGAACCTTTCAAACGAAACCCATCGACTACGGGCCACTGAAGACTCTTCCATTAATTCATTCCTGAAATCAGTTTTATAAAATGGCCCAGAGGTACAAAATGGCGGACGCATAACTGGCATATAACCGTGAAAATTTAAAAGTTCTGTTAAAAAAAACACACACAGATAAACGGTTGAATCTTTCCAACGAAACCCATCGACTACGGGCCACTGGAGACTCTTCCATTCATTCATTCCTGAAATTGGTTTTTAAAAAATTGGCCCAGGGCTGCAAAGTCGTTTTATTTAGAGCTCGAAGGCACTTAACCTGGAGGGGTTTTCTTTATGGGAACACCTTGGTGGAAACGTTATTTTCTGCTAAATGAACCACGTGAAATGCTCTCTAGATAAACAAGTAAAAAGAAATAACTAAAAAAAAAAGGTTTTAAAAAATATAGAAAACCCGGGTAATTTGACGAAGGACGTGCGCTGGCACTGGAAATTCACTGCTTGCAGGTTGTAAATGTTTTTTCTTCAGTCTCTTGATTTCAGTTTCTAACTGGCAATGGTGTTTCTTTCTTTTCTTAGATTCCTTTTGTGTCGGCACACGGTAGCCCGAGATGCTTAACAATGGCAAGTGAAATGAAATAGTGAAACTGTGAATCAAAAAAAAATGAAAAAGGAAACGGACATGTACAGTAAAAAGAGAGAGAGAGAGAGAGAGAGAGAGAGATGCAGCAGGGGAGAGACCTGTTGTATAATGATAGAAGGCGATTTAACACGCCTGTTTATTTATTTGGGAAATTGCATAGATAAAAAAGGGGAATAATACAAGAATGCAATTGTTAGTTTCGGGTCCTCTTTTTGTTCCCCTACAATTTATTTTCAAACAAGACTTTGGTCTATTCTTATAGTGTTATTGGCGGAACGAAAGGGATGCTGCTGATTGTCGCGTGGGAAAAAAAGCTGTCTATCCAGTCTTATCGAAGTCTCATTTCCTCTCCCTTCCAAAAACCCATTTTCACCTTAAGTATAACTAATTATGATTAAGATTATGAGTGGCTCCTTCATAGTCCTTTCCCTTCCATATCCTATTTACACCTTGTAAATAACTATGATTAATGGTATCGTACAATCAAGGTTAAAGTTAACTAGTTCGTTAAGTAGGTGGCTCATTACAAGTAATCTAAACNTGTCAGTTTCTGTATACCTGTAATCTCCGGTCTTTTCTGTTTCACGTGAGAATCTTGAAGAGTCACGCGAGAATCTTTGCAACAAGGTGGATTTCAAGGTGTTTAGCTTGGGTTCGGTTACATCGAGCTTAGGATATTTAGGTCAGCTTTTCGGTTAGGTTAGGTTAGGTTAGGTTAGGTTAGGCTGGGTCAGTTAGTTCCCCGTTATTTTGAAACAAGTCGAGCTAGTTATTACATACAGTAAGTCGCATCAAATCGGTCATATCTAGCAGTGACGAAGGTCTCTAGTCAAAGTGAAAAGACCGTAGCGTATCTACTGAAGCTATTCTATTAGTACCCGTACAGTGCACAGTGCAAAAATAGGGTTCTGAATTGCAGGGAAATGACGGTTCACTTTAACTTAAGAATTATATTTTGGCGAAACTAACAACCCGATAAAAATGAAACTTCACTACCGTACAACGTACTATCAGTTCTACATTGAACATTTTTTTGGTTGGTATATCTTTGAGAACGTGGGTGCCATGAGCGATCAACTTTTCCCTAATGTTTGATTTGGTGTTAGAACCTCATTCCAAAAAGTTGAGAGATCATATCAATTATCGAAATGTCATACTCGTACGTTACTAAATGGTTTTCGTGAGCCATGTAAAGAAGTATGGTCCAATCACGGTGAATGACGCAAGTCCAAGGGTGAGGGGAAAAGAGAATTACCATAGATGTTCTTCGCGGGAATCGTATAAGGAAGAATTGTTAAGAATCTCGCACTCTTCAAAAGACATCTAGGCTGGTGAACGTTCAAGAAAATGACCGGAACTGCGGGGCCTTTTTCTTGCCGGCGTTCTCGTCAAATCAGCCCTGTCCATTCATTGCGTCAGTGTGTGAAGCCGTAAGGGCTGGGAAAGGGCGGGAAATTTGAAACGGTAAGGACACACGCGCTTCACTTGTCACCGTTTTCGGTGATACATCATCGTTAGGCGCTGCTTCAGTGGACGGCCTTTTTCCACCAATTCCCCTACCCAGAGACGTTTATTTATCACCTCTACACACACATACACACATATTACGGCCCATCGAACAGGCCCCCTTCTCCTAGGCCTCTATAACGGACGCACAGAACTAGATATCTCGAGGCTATTTTCGATCGGGATAACCTGCAGTGAAAACTTTCTCGTAAGCAACTATCTCATCTTCTATGAGCAAATTCTATGCAGTATTTCACCTTCAACTCCTGGCTAAGATGATTTGCCCGGACGGTTTAACTTGATGCTGATATCAACCATGGTGATGGAGAATATTTTCAACTTTTATCTTTTAGATCGACATAATTAATCTAAATTAATCCTAATCGAGCTTAAATTTACTCCAGTTATAGTTAACCCCGAAGGGTATGACGACTCGCACGGTACTCTATAATGATAGAAGTGCCAAGAAGGTACGAGGCGACTGAGAACAAAACATGTTATTAAAATTTTCAATTATTATCACTTTGAAGATCCCTGCAACCCTGAGGTAAGGGGTTTTGGATTGGAAGAAATCGAACTGCGTCATCTTCGGATCCCTTTGTTTACCACAACACCAGGGCACCAGATGGTTGCTTTGGAGGAACGAGATGGCATAATCTCCATCGTTCTCTCTCCAGCAACGACATATGGAAAACTAGACCTCGCCATCGTACCTCTGAAATTATAATAAATAAAAAAATAATCAATACATAGGTCAGAATTAACACAGGAGGCTTTAGAGGTGGGGTATTAAGATACCATCGGAAAAAGGATTTATTTTGAAAACGTCTACTGATAAAGTGACGGGGCAAGCGCCGTAGTGTGTCTGTGTATATCCGTGATTTGCTATGCGAAACATAGGCGAAGCGTGTCGTATTGGAGTGGCTATTTGTTGCGCTGATTCTCTTTAAAGCATGACGTTTTCCGAGAGCATTCCTCTTCTTCCTCCTTTTTTTATTTATTTATCCTTCTTATTCTTTTGGCCACTGTGAGAAGAAGAGCCCACCAAAAGAGAATCAAGACCAACTGTCGCACACATACACGCCACGCACCTTTCTAGGTGGATTAAGAGCGGTGTGAGAAAACAACAAACTGGTCGCTCGGTTTGCCAACCCCTCGGTATCTTTCTGCTCAGTTGCATGTCCGTCCTCGTGAGAAAACCTGTCGTTCTGGATAAATTCCTCCTTTATAACTATGAAGGGGTTCGCAACTCGGTTATATAGACATACAGAGAATCGTGCGAGATTTTCAGCATGACTCAATGTTCTTTTACCGATCTATGCAGGCGTAGAGAGATGTAGATAGAAAAGTAATTAAGTCGCAACCTGGTTTGAGCTATACAGGGAATCATCGAATCATGCGAGATTCTTCCAGAATGACTCAATGATTCGTTTCAGACTTGTGAATACGGAGAGAAAGATGTAAGACTTAGAAGGATTGTGGACCTTGCGGACACAGGATTGATGAGACGCATCATTCTGGATAAGAATCTTCACGATTCCTGTATTGACTCGATGAATCTTTCATGGATTCTTTAATGTGATTCTTTAAAAGACCAAACTCGTCTGCATGTCTGAATTTATAAGGATCCTTATTAGGGTTCTGATTGCAGTGGCGTTATGATTCTTTAAAGAATCTTCGTTCTTACTGATTTTATCGACAAAAGCTCTATTAAGAATCATGCTGGTAAACATGAAGAATCTACACGAATCCCAATAGTATAAAGTCACTCAAGAACTATAGACTAAACTATCCATGAATCTGTGAATTCTGGGAAAAAATTCTCACCTGACTTGTTAATAAAAGACCAGAGGAGTTAGCAATTCTCACGATTCTCACACAGCCCATTCCAGAATCTTCAGTGGATCTTATTTCAAATATAAATTTGCAAATCACGACCGCCAGGATTCCAGTATTAGACGCCATATTAATTCACTCCGAGTCACTCGAGCCAGTGCCCAAGTATTTCACGTATTTAAGGCGCTGTACCTGTTCCGTCTTTTTGAGAATGTCCCTTGAAACTTGTCAAGCATGTCAGTCGTGGGAAAGAGACTTTTCTGGCGAGCGTCAGAACAACAAGATATTCACAAGAGCATATCCTTTTCCACATGTATGGCTTTTTCTCACCCAGATACATTTTTTATTTCTCCAAAGAATTCAACGTCCACTGCACAACAACGATAACATTTGTTCCCAAAAAAGTATCCAAATCATATCTAAGAAAAGTATAATTTACAAGAAAACGACATTCAATTGTAAATATAATTTCGCACTTTTTGTTCAGGCCACGTGCGGAATTGCGGAGAAAAATATCCGTGTCTTGTATAGTCAAAGCGCGAAGAGCAAACACAGGAAATTCGTCTGCTACACTCAAATACAATATGCGACGTTGCCACATATTGTATAAAGTTTCGCATCAAATTTACAGCCCTGTATTTGATATCATTAACAGGTGATATACTTTGTCGGGATCGGTATAATTTTCTCTACATGTACGTGCACTGTATAACACATGTGATCAAGGCCACTCGTTCAAAAAAATTGGAAGACATTTGCGACGTAATGCTTTTATGTACAAACAACAGTAAAACGACAGGGGACGACAAGATCTGATATGAATCACCAAGGCCTCCAAACATTAGCGTTTAATTTGTAAGAAAGAGGCGCTGGTGTTGGATGATCGGTAAACGACCGCGGTGGGGACTGGACCGTCGGCCTGGGTTCAGTGGACGGACACCGGCGGACAGATTGAGCGACCACCTGACGCTGTTCTGATATCGCGCGCAGATGCTGCTGCACGCCTGTTAAATCGACAGGGCTGTCTACTTGTCCTAATTGTTGCACAAGGTCTGTCGTCTGTTCGGGCACGACTAACGCCAGCTGACCCGAGCTCAGCCTGACCGGCACCAAGGAGCTGAGATTCAACACAGCGTTACTGCGACTCGTCATCTCTGGCTGCTGTTGTTGTTGTTGTAGATCTGCCACCGGATTAGGCGCACCCGGACTGCATTGAGGTGAAATCATGCGCGATGTGTTTCCTTTTGGGCGCACCGATTCGGTAATGTTCGAGCAGGAAGTAAGCTCTTGCGACGCGTCCGATGACCGAGAATCGCTGCGAGGGGAACACAGCGATTTGCTCTCCAGCACCGCAGAGACATCAAGCGACGACAAGCAGCGCTCCAAGTGGTCGCCGAGCCGCTCTTCGATACCGACTTCCACTTTGTGAGACTGAGCGCGGAGGATCTCCCGAACCAAACGTACACATTCGGTGAATCCGGCTTTGAACCGGGATGTAGCATCTGTACCGGAGGTATCGTGAAGGACGTCCACCCACTGTTGTTGCTGCTGCAGTTTTTGGACGTGGTTGACGGTTAGTTCGAGGATGTCGGCCTTTTCCAGTTTGGTCGGCCTTGGTCCCTATTTCCAATAACGAACAAAAACGAAACCAGTTAAAAACAAATGAAAACTTTAAGCCCGCAGCCTATGTTGTAGCCAGTTTGTTGTTGTAAATCTCAAGTCTTTGTGTTTGTTCTTCATAAAATGAAGTTCATGGGAAGAGATGCACTGATTTGATTCCACTGGCAAAACATTTTTACAAAGCAACAGAGCATTTCGAGGAAATAAAGAGATCTAAACTTGCTGATAAGCGAATTCAGTGTAGCGTTGAAGTTACGAGGCGTATTAGATTGTTTCTGGTTCAAATCGTAACTCTCAATGTTTTTTCGTGTGTGCAAAAGTGAAGGGAAACTCAAGAGTGAATGAAGATCTACATAAACTTTAAATGTACCTCTTTCTTCACGCTGTTAGATTCCAGGAGGAGTCGCTTCAGGTCGTTCAGACTCTGGTTGATTCTGGCACGGCGTTTTTTCTCCATCAACGGCTTGCGCACCTGTCGAATTGATCCAAATTAAGCCATTCATTCATACTAAGCATAAAGACATCGCATAGAGGCACTTGCTATCCTGCAGATGAATTTCTATGGGTAACTTATGGGTGTTATTACATACCCTCAGGGCAAAGCTCAAGCCAGGTTTGCACCGAGAGAAGTAGAAAACGGAAAAAAAACTAATGACTATCGGTATGGTATAGTGACGGGATAGTTTTACCTTGCGACTCTCGCTGACACGCGGTGCGGGTTTCGACACAACTCCGCCACAGTTCTTTTGATTCATTCCCATTGTGGAGGAAGCTGTTTCACACTATACGTGGAACGTCAAAATCAAGGTTAGGTTAAGAGTTCGGGCAACAGGCAGAGCTAATGACGCGCACGTTCACTCGCTGCGGAAGCTGGCGGTAGACTGAAGTGCGGCGGCGGTGTGCCACGAGTTGAAGTAGCGCGCGGCGCTGCGGCAGCAGGTCCCAGTTGCCTCGAGGTGGAAAGCCCGGGCCTCGTGCCGCGGATAGGTCTCCACCTCCTCCTCCTCCTGTGAGAGGCCCGCCGCCAGCAGCTCGGGCCGCAAGCCCGACAGCACGCTACAGACCCCACCCTGTCCCAGGATACCTTCTAAGGAAATGCTAATTTTTTTTTAGATAAACCATTTACTACATAGTTAGCAATTCTGACACACTGTATTGAAGTTAAAATTACAAGGAACGGGAAGAATTCAATAGCTCAGTGACTTGCTGTTGAATTCCTTGCTTATCTTTAAAATAAAATCTACCTAATTTATAACCAAGATTTTGTCAACTGTATATTTAACGTTAATGTCGTGCTAGAACACTAAGATGATAGAAATGCAATTCAAACTAGCTAAAAATGAGAAGCTGGTAGCACATACGCTGGGGCGGGTTGGGCTTTGAACAATACGGAGACTTGGCACTTGTCCCCCCCATGCCGTTTAAAGCTCTGGGGCGGCTGGCGTGGATGCGGTGCGTGCCGTGCGCTTATTAGCGGCCCGCACCAGATTAATAATGGCTTTTTAATTACGGTAATCTTAGGCGGTCGATCTAGAATCTCGTGCGCGACGTTTTCTCCTTCTCCTTTTCTCTTTGTCTCGAATTTGATATCGTCTTTTTAACGTCACGCTTAACATGCTCTAATGCGTGTTATATCCCTGTTCTTATATTGATGACATTTTAGTATAATACGGCACAATGTAGATAGACAGGTAGATAGTTAGCCTAGATAGATAGATAGAAAGACAGATAGATGGATGGATGCGATAGATGAGATTGATGGGATGGGTCGATAGATAAATAGATGGATAGTTAGATAGACATAGATAGATGGATAGATAGATAGACAGACAGATAGATGGACAGACGGATAGACAGACAGACGGATAGATAAATAGATAGATAGACAGACAGGCAGATAGACAAATAGATAGATAGACAAGATGGTTTTACTCGAATTATTGGTGTTATACTTCGAAGCTCTAAAACTAGATTGAATTAAACAGTTTTACAGTTAGTTAACAAATTAAGTTATTGTTCGAGTGAAGGTCATTCTATATTCCATTGTGTCATATCTGGTGGCTGTGTGAAGACTTATTCAACAAGAACCGAAAAAAAACAAAAGGAAATTGAATTTCGATTTAAAAGGAGAGGGACCTACACGGTTGTTTACGCAGTCCTCTTATTCAACCCAAGTGACGTGAATGCACGTTTTCTAGAGGCCGCCGAGCTACTTTTTCCCTATATACTTTCCTTCACAAATCTTGTATGGAAATGAAGGAAAAAGGGGAGAAAAAAGGAAGGGAGAGAATCAGAATAAATAACACACATAGAAAGAGAATTTCAAATGAAATGTGTTAGTCTTAATGACGCGTCATGTTTGAGAAGAGACCTACCACGAACTTGTGGCTGCGCGTGAAAAAGGGTCCAAGCGAGGGGTTCGCAAGTCCACGGATGTGGTAGTCGAGTCAAGATTTAATCGGAATTTCTGAGATTTTCAACAAAAAAATTTCACAGTTTGGGATTTTCTGAAATTCTTTGAGAGGATTCTTTCCCCAGATTTTTTTTCTCGAAATTTTGGCTGAAGTGTTCGAGGATTTTCAGACTGGCGAACCCCTCTGAAAAGTTATGTCCATTTACCCCTTTTTTGAAAAGGGTATAAGAAATACATGCGTGCATGGAAGTTTTTCCTCCCAAAAACGTTGGATCATTAATCTAAAATCGCCATGTATGGGGCCCTCTGTGTGAGAGGAGTCGTCAACGGAGTTTGTCAGTTTTCGCCGACTCTAATGGATAAACAGCTATTGTATGGCAAAGTTTATAGCGCGGGATTCCTTGGAGAATCTCGTAAGAATCTTCAAGGTGAATCGCTATGGAGTCTAACGAGATGCAGAGCTGTTGTGTTGAAGGGTCTAACAAAGCTGGGAATCAAAGAGGAATCACTGAGAATCTCGTTTGAATCTTGAAGGAGAATCACTGGGTATAGGGGTCCAGGGTTTTTGTAACCTCCATGAGGGACTCCTTGAAGAATCTTGTAAGAATCTTTGAGGAGAATCAATGGATTTAAAGAGGTAATGAAGGAATACAGGGGTGCCAACAACTAAGAATCATAGAGAATCCCTGAAAATCATTAAGAATCGCTAAGAATTGTATTGATGGCACTGGTTAAACTTGGTTTGTAGCTCGAGAGGCTTGCGAGAATGCTTATATACGCAGAGATTCTTTTGAATCTACACTTGGATCTTGAGGAATCTTTCTCTTTCCATGAACGCCTTCTGTAATAGGGATTCTTGAAAGGAATCTTCGTAAGAATCCTTAAGAAAAAGGTCGAGAAAAAAACGGGAAAAGTGACGACGGATGATTCTTAAAGGAATCTTTGCATATCCCCCTTTGGTAAATAGGAATCTCGAGAAGAATCTTCGTAAGAATGCTTTTTTTCAAAATGACAGGAGCATTTTTTGATGTCAAACCCTAAGAAATTACAAAATAAATAATACTGGTAAAAAATTACCAAAGATAGATTTTTTGGGGAAAAAAACGAAGTTTCCCACGTATGATCCTGTATCTGCTCTGTTTGCTTCGTTAGGAATCCTTTTGTGAATCCCGGGGATTCCTCTTTTATTAAGCAAAGCAAACAAATCGCCCAAGTGTCGCAGTAATTGATGGAACCTGTCGCGTTCTCACAATTTTTTTCTTCGCCCCCACCCCCTGCAATTCACCCTCTCCCTTTCCCCGTATGAGATATTATTTTTTCCACATATACAAATTGTCATCTTTACACTTTGCCCTCACCCTCTCCATAAAAAATATTTATAAAAAACAGGAAGAATAAAATAAAGTTAAATCAACAATCAATATTGCGAATCGACCCTGAATTAAAGACGATATTACTTAATCAACTCAACTACCGAATCTTAAATCAATGATTTATATTACTGTATGGGAAAGCAGCAGGAAAGAGGAGATAGAAAGGAAGAATAGAGGAACGGAATAAAAGGGAGAGAAAAGAGCAATAGATACAAAAAAGAGGACGGAACATTAAAGTGGTAGAAAAATCGGGGTCCTCTCGTGTTGTTATATTTTTTTGTATGTGTCTACCATAGAAAAGGGTGTTTCTGGGCTTATGACAGGCCAGTCTGGTGCTTTTTTCTCCCCCTTTATTACATATAAATTGCAGCGAGGGGTTATTGAGGGGGTTATGAGTCTTCCCGTCTTCTCTCGGGGGGTGAATCGTCAATGTCCTTTTCGGCGTTCCACGTCAAGTGGCCATTAAAACGGCCGTCTGACTTCCATTAAAAACCCCCGGGTACCCTTTTGTCACTTGTTTTTCTCTCCTCGGCTATACCACTGAACCGGGGACCCCAAGTTTAAGGATTCAGTAGAGATTCTTGAAAGATTCTCCACAGACTGGTTGTTGTAGTGGTATAAGAATCTAACCCAAGAATCTGTGGCCACACGAATGGGAGATCCATCTAAAGATCCTGGATTTACAGGGGATTCTTGATTGAAGGATTCTTGGGGTAATGATTCATAGTGTGACTCGAGATGAATCACAGAAGGCTGCCGGTCAAAGATTGGTTAAGGATTCTCACTAGATTCCTCATAAAGGAATCGCATCAAGATTCTCGCTAGATTCTTTAAGATTGTCAGGAATCTCTTTAAGATTCTTCTTTTGTGGACATGACGTTAGGGCATTCTATAGCAAAGGATACAGAATTCTTCGAAGATTCTTCAAGGATTCCAAGTTCAGCTGTCAGTGGATTCTCTCTGGGATTCCGTCAAGAATCTTCAACATATCTATAGAGGATTTTTGAAGATTCTCACTGGATTCTTTTTGTCGGGAATCTCATAAAGATTCTCACTAGATTTTTTAATATTGCCAGGAATCTCCTAAAGATTCTTACTAAATTCTTAAAATTGTCAGGAATCTCAAAGACTCCCACTAGATTCTTCAAGACTGTCAAGAATCAAATAGAGATTCTCACTGGTTTCTTTAAGATTGTCAGGACTCTCATAAGGATTCTTTGGCAAATATATATCATTAGGGGCATTCTATAGCAAAGATTGACACAGGATTCTTCGAAGATTCTTCAAGGATTCCTAGTACACCCACCAGTGGACTCTCTCTGGGATTCCGTCAAGAATCTTCAAAAGATCTATAAAGAATCTTGAAGATCATCCGAGACCCTTATCATTCAAGCGTCTTTTTCAGAGATTCTTTCGATGAATCTTGCAGATTCTTGAAGGGCAGCGAACCCTTTATTGTTTTGCTGCCGATCTGTTTACGTCAGTCGCGAGTGAAAAGGCAACAAGTATAGCGGCAACAGGGAATCAAACGGACGAGAATCTTGTGAAAACGAGAATTACATGCTTCACTGAAGGCTCGGCATGTTTTTCCACACAATCTTTTGGGCACAAACATGTGGCGTCCGACATAAAAGAGGTTTTGCACGACCGTATTCACACAATTCCATACCAAACAGTGAAACTCGTTCCCCGTCATTCTGAGTCATTGCAAGTTCACCGTTAGCCATATTATTATAAGCATATTGGTAAGCATTTTAGGCCTTATACATTATGACGTCACGTCACGTGATTCTGGATTCATAAACTTGTAGCTATATCACAATACCGCTGTGTTCGTATATTGATTTCAGTATAGTAAGATAAATCGCCATTTTGGCACGGAAAGAGTGCAATCAGCTGATTACCAAACCGTCAAGATGGCGGACACTGCAATATAAGCCCTATGATAACACGATATCATACCTATTGTACTAGTTATACATAAAATGTATTAAAATAGCCCCATTGTCGCACGAAAATAATACGATCAGCTGATTACCAAACCGTCAAGATGGCGGACGCTGCAATACGCATAAGCCCTTTATACTCACTTTACGATAACACATCATACCCATCATACTAGTTATACATTAAATATATTGAAATAACCCCATTGTGCATGGACAGAATATCAGAGTATGATCAACTGATTGTCAAACCGTTAAGATGGCGGACGCTGCAATATGCATATGTCCTTTACACTAACTATACCCTGTACGATAACACATTATACCTATTACACGAGTAATACATGACAATTATTGAAATCCATTTTCAGATGAAAAGAATAACGACCAGCTGATTATCAAACCGTCAAGATGGCGGATACTGCAATATGCATAAGCCCTTTATACTCACTATACGATAACATGATATCATAACTATTACATTAGCAATACACGAACTAAATTGAAATAACATAACCCCATTTTCGCATGGACAGAATAAGATCAGCTGATTGCCAAACCGTCAAGATGGCGGACAAGGCCTATACATATCCTCACTAAACGATAACATGATATTACACCTATTATACTAGTATCGTGCGTGCAATTTCATCTATATATTGCTACTAATACTTTGCCACTGGATGCTACTAACTGCATCTTTACATAGCATAACTCAAGTGAGTTATATTGTAATTTGAATTAACTATTATAATATTATTATCGCGAGATTCGCCAGGAAAATGCTGTTATTCGGTCACACGACCCTCCCAAAGAAATTCAAATTCTGGTTGGCGTGAGAAAAATCGGTTGTAGCAGCCAGTAGAGCATCCGTTAGAGATTGGAACAGTCGACTTAAAAAAGGGAAACCCAATACGACCGAGGCGAGCGTTACAGTATTCCGTCGACTGTATGGGGCCCAATACACAAAACTCTGGGCGGAGGTGTTGGTCACACAAAAAAGGGGGCCAGCAGACAATAGATGACAAGGATGCTGCTGCTGCTGAAGCGCGCAACGGCAGCAGCACGACCGGAAGCCGCGCTATCGGCATTCATTCACCAAGGAAAACCCGCCGTGCTATGCATTTCAATACTTCAAAAAGCCGCGCCATTCCAAAATCTCAAAAGCCAAAGAAATTTGAAAAAATCAAAAAATCTAAGACTGACAACCGCCGTTGAAGTGGCCATTATATTGAACCCTGCTGGCTTCTATTTTGCCCTGCGGCTATATACACAGACGGTCAAAACAAATTGTAATTATAGTAGTATATATATATAGTATTTAAACCATGTAAAAAGGAAAACCTCAGAGAAGTAACCTTGGACCCTGGCTTCTATCATGCCCTTGGGCTATTTGTTGAAAAGGCTGAAGCAAATTTAAACTAGCTCTTACGCCCTGAGGGCAAATTAAAAGCCAGCTCCAATTCAAGTACCAACTAGTAATAAAGATATAATACTGTAGTATCTTGGCTTTGAATTTACCCTAAGGAAAATTTATGAAAAGGTTGAAATAAATTTGAATTGTGCCCTGAGGGCAATTCAAAAGCCAGTGTCCTTTCTTAAATGCACGATTGGTAGTAAAGGAGTAACGTAGTAATGTAGTATATCGACTCGGAAATTGCCCTCAGGCTATTTTACTGAAAAGGTTAAAGCAAATTCAAGTTAGCGTTTGTGCCCCGAGGGCAAATTAAAAGCCAGGTCCTTTTTCAAATACGGCGTCGTAGTAAAAAGATGGTAAAGTACTATCCTGGCTTGGAACTTGTCCTGCGTCTATGTAAACATTCACTCAATCAATTTCGAGTCCCTTGAAAAGAATTGCGAAAATGAAACGACCACGCCAGCAGCTGGGATTTTGTTCAAAACAACGGACCTGTCCGCTGGGCTTAATGAGAATTTACGATTCGCTAAAAATAGCGCAATTCATTCAATGTCTATTACGCTTGTAATGAAGTGGAAAAGAAGCCGACGTTTATGATGCCTTTAATATCTCGACTGAAATCTGTTTCAGAATTTAATTAACCATAGAGAGTATAACCCAGCACCTTCTCTTTTAACAGGCCAACCGCCATTGCATCGGGACTTTGTATACCTGCTGCTGTTATATACACGTGGGATTTCAACCTGTAAAAATGCGCTCAGGTTCTCTTAATTTGAGGCTAAGAATATTAACGCCATATCGTAAAAACCCTCACGCTACGCTATGGATATTAATAGAACGAAATGAGGGATTTCTCTGATTTCTAATTAAAAATTCAATAGGAATTTTACCCTACGTCTGGTCTTCAGCCGTTGAACGGACTATCTGAACGGTTTTTAGGGGTTTCTGCACTGTTTTGTGTTGTCTAGTCTTTTCTCCAGTCGCTAGTGTTATTGAAATCGGGTAAAAGTGTCGATATCGCGATTCTTCGATTATCTCTTTTTTCAGTCGCGAGACGCCCTCGGAATTCCTATTGAAGCAACACACTGAAACGCCCCCATCTATAGAGTTATTGTTGAGGTTGTTTTCGCATCTGTAAATATCTGTTGGCTCGAATTTATTTTTATCATCCGATTCAATCACGCCTCGTGCATATGTTAAACTGATCTATAATTTAATTCATGTGCTAACTGTAAGTGGTATTAATTGAACTAGAGTTGACGAGTTATTTTTTCGACGGCCAATTCATTTGTTCGGGTTGAGCAGATCCGGACAAAATGGGCCGCGCCACGCTTTTCAATCAAACAACTTTTTTTTCGGGAAGGAAAACATCAATACAGGGATTTAGCATTTTCAAGCCCCCGCCAAGATTTCTTTGACTGCGTTTTAGCCCCATTGTCAGAGAATGGCGCTGAAGATGTATCACCTCTTCAAGGTGTCAATCTGGTCGCCATTAAAACGGAAAAAAAGTTGGCGCGCATATCATACCTGCGAAAATTCTCACGATCAACACTTGTCCTTTCACAATAATTCGGCTTTTTATGGAGACTTTCGAAATATAAACCTTGCCGTTAAAAGCGATTCTTCGCTGCAGTCCCATAACACTTCTTTGGTGTACACTAACGGATGTAATTTCAACGTAAAGGTACTGCACATTAATTGAATTTGAAAATCAGAAAGATGTACACTCTGGCGGGTGTAAATTTCAACGTACGGTAACGCACGTTGATTGAAATTTGAAAATTAGAAAGATGTACACTCTGGCGGATGTAATTTCAATGTACGGTAACGCGCATTGATTGAAATTTAAAATCTAACTGGTACAGTGTGGTGGATGTAATTTCAACGTACGGAAATGCGCATGGATTGAAACGTAAATTTCAGGAAGATGTTCACCCTGGCGGACGTAATTTTAACCGGCGGACATCTATGTAAATGTAACGATGATCAATTAAACTTCAGTGGACCAGTTGAATTGCGTTCGTAACAAACATAACTCTGAAGGACGTAATTCCAACTAGTGACAAATTTTTCAGTAAGATACACAGATTTGCAAGTCTTTCATTCAAAGTAATATCACTTGAAATAATTGAGATATCAATACGCTATCATTTAAAGATCCAACGGTTACTACATTAGCTTATACTTCTATGGACATTCATTCAACATCAGATTACATATTCGTTAGTGGTATTATCAAATACTGACAACCAGCTATAACTCGTAGTTTCATTGAGATAATTCACTCACAAAGCTAAGATCGTCCAATATTCAATTCACGTCGGCGATGCATCGACGTTCATACTCTGGTAAACAGACCTAATTCCCTTCTTATCCTCCTACATTCACGTCACCTAAACCTGGTCCAAACCAAAACAAGAGATTCCTCTCGTCAGAGGCCATACAGATTTCTCCTCAAGGCTATAAACTATACGAGTGAGAACTATAGAAAGGGAAGCTTATCTATCCTAGACGTTCCTTTTTAGAAGCCAGGGAGTATGGAATAGGCCTTATTAGCTAAATAAGAGAGCCAGAGTGAGAGGGCCTCTTAAGAGGAAAGGACCTGAAAAGAAGTTGGCCACACTCTACCGGAACCTCCTGCAGTTTATTGCCCTAGAGCTCCTCTCTCCCTTTTGGTTCAGTTTCAAGAGGGGACCCCACAATATATATACGATCTAAAAGACCAGGTGCGGTCAACTAAATCAGGTATACAACTCAGCCCCTCATATCGCAAACTTGTCACGAGATATGGGGGCTTACAAGAGCCACCAAAACACTGCCATATACTTCACCAGCAATTACTAGACTGCAACGGTTGCACATCTTCCTAACCAACTATACATTCAGTCTGGAATAAAACAAGAGTCGACAATCGAAATCGTGACAACGTGAAAAAAGTAACGTTTCCTTTTTCATCTCCACACGTCAAGAGTCTGTCTATTCTCCTCTCGAGGTGTATCTCAATCATAAAAAGAAGAAGCGGGACTGCCCAAAATGGGAACGAGTCCATTCTGGTCTCTTGAGGGACATCATTTATTTATGGGAAAAGAGATTCTTGCTTAGAACCTCTCCTTTCTGTCAATGGGGAGGTAAACGGAAGCTATATTTACCAAATTACGCAGCTAAAGAGAGTTCTAAAAGACTTGCTGGAAAAAAAGCAGTTACCTGGCATGAAAAAGTCGGTGTCTCTTTGGAAATTCACCAGTTTGGAAAAACCTTCCTACTTGAAGAGTTCAACAAGGGGGATTGCAGGTCATTATATTCCCCATATACCCTGGCCGTTTCTTTCTCGT
>JAIQCU010000617.1:0-41278 GCA_022114935.1 Leptestheria dahalacensis | reverse complement strand
ACCACCCTCTACCCCCACCCCCACTCCGAAATGTGCAGAAAAAAGGGAGAAGAGGGAAGGTTCCATATAGAGTCATTTGAATAACAGCTGGGAATCATAAAGAATCATTGAGTCATAGTCAAGAATAGTCATGTTTAATATTGCAATGAGTGATTTTAGTCAAGTATGAGTTACGTAGGGACCATTAATGACAGAGGGTCTTTGTGTAAATCATGCGTGAGTCATTGAGAGTCATGGGAATCTTTGAGAATCATGAAAAAACACGATTTGAACAAAAGTGAGTCATTGCTCCCTCCTGTCACCCAAAACCATCCTTGCGACCAATTATAGTGAAAGAAAGGATCCACATAGGGAATCAAATGAGATACAACTGAGAATCATGAGGAATAACTCTGAGAGTCATAATAGTGTAATGGTAGTCATGGATAGGTGATGCAGTAAGTGATTTCAGTCAAAGAGTGTTACGTACATGGAAAAAGTCATTGAGTCATTGAATCATCGAATCACTGACTCATTGAATCATCGAATCACTGACTCATTGAGTCATCGAATCATTGAGTCATTGAATTATCGAAACGTTGAGTCATTGAGTCATATTTACGTATATGACATATTGCCAATCGAACCAAATACAAGAGTGGGGTTAGCACCCTCCTCGAAACGCATTGAAAATGAAGCAAACAAAAGGGTGAATTCTACCCCCGTCCCTTTGTATCTAACTGCTAATTCTTTTCTCTCTCCCCCTCTTTGCTTTTTCTTTTCAACTATAGCACTGCTTTCACACACACACTTAGTAATTAGCCTAATTAATCTTCCTCCCTGCTATAACGGCTAAACTATTCTAAATCTTTACGCCATCCGTATATGATCTTTTCAAGAGATTCAATTTTCATTTAATGACAATCAGGTTTTGCTATGATAAACCTATAATGAGCATAGCAGGGTATCAATGATGAATAAATCAGATGTTTTGATTGAAATGTCGTCGTTTGATTCACCCGCTGGCTAGCTATACACACACGAGATTGATATCGATGGCCCTGTTTTGGCAAATATTAACCGTTGGGAAATGTAAGTGATTGGCAGCATTCCTAACTGCGACGCTAGCGGGGGCCGTTACGCTTCGCAGATAAGAAAAAAACCGGCGCCATTATATGATCGAAATCGTCGAAAACCTTGGCAAGGAGCCAATACTATTATATATGTTAATATAACTGATTGTAATATGATAACTAATCAAGTTATAAAATATGGTTATAATTGATAATAATGGGAAGATGTAAGTTAGTAATACAAAGAACCAATGAGAATCAATCTCGTTTATGCGTGCACAGGGAATCCTCGAAATTAAGATTTTGATTCAGTTACAATTAAAATATCAACAATACAATTTGATTGCATAAAAGTTTATAGAAATTTGGAAGTTGGAAAGAACATTCTAGAAAGAAAGAGAAGAGCTGCGATCGTTTCAACAGAAAAAACGGTGTGGCTCCGCCCCTGGAGAACTTGTGACCAATAGCGGCAAGGCTTACTGACAGTGCCACCCAATCAGGAGTGAGCGGGGCGGAGCTTCTTGCTAAGGGACCTCCCCCGCTCTAGGCAGCCATCTTGAAAATTTCGTCGCAGTTTGGATATTTCTCTCGCTGCATCAATGGAAGAAAACAAAACAAAGTAATACACTCCCCTGCAGATATCATAGTTTAACTCTTTAATTTAATCTAATTCAAATTAACTTAATTTCCCGTGCAATTAAAACCTCATGTTACGCCACTTGAGCATCTCACTACACGCTATAATCGTTTCTTTAAGACAACAGCGTACTAATCCATCCAAACCGTAATAACAGAATTAAAGTAAACTTAAAATTACTTATAGTTTAGAATGTTACAGTATTAAGGAACAAAAGCGTCTGAATGGCGACTAGGAGTTCATGTAAGTACCTTAAAGTTTATGATTTTATCCAGGCCAAACTAATCACCCAATCGGAACGAAACTTGGTAAGTACATTAACCATTATCAGTTCTGTATTCAGTATTTTTTGGGTTACCATGTCTTCAAAACTATGGAATTAATAAGCAAACTACTATTCCCCATCAAGAACCCTCTTGTTCATTATATTATGCTATTTACCTTAGTAGTATAAACTATTTTCTATTGTTAAGTAATGTTTTATGGGGCTGCTCTAGTTAGATTGTATACATGTTTATAGGGATTCGGGAATAAAAAGACAGCCCGGGCTCGTGTGTGGGAGAAGCAGCCAGGGATTGATAGCTGGGTGCTGCTTCTGGCTGGCGGTGGATTTGAGCTGGTCGAGCAAAACGCCGATCAATAAATGCTGCTTGCCTGCTCTCTCCACACACGTCCTACTCTCTTCAACAAAGAGACAGACGATCTCTACACTTCTGGCATTCCTATGGGTCCGTGACCCAACTTGCTCATCGCTGGTTTCCAAATCAGTTTACTATGGTGTCGACGATTCTGGGATTCTTTAAGATGAGAATCTTTCAAAAGCAGAGCCCTCTATAAAGACTTTAAGATTCTGAGATTCTTTGGATGAGAATCTTTCAGAAGCAGAGCCTCTACCAAGTCTTTGAGATTCTGAGATCCATTGAATGAGAATCTTGAAACGCAGACACTCTATAACATCTTTAAGATTCAAGATTCTTTAAGATGAGAAGCTTGAAAAGTTCAGCATCTTAAACATCCTCAAGATTCTGAGATTCTTTGGATGAGAATCTTCAAAAGCAGAGCCTCTACAAAGTCTCCAAGATTCATGATTCTTAAAGACGAAAATATCCATCTATTCTCTTCATATACATCACATATTAAGAAATACTTACGTGTTAGACAATGTTATTTGAATTTGTTCAGTGGCAAATACCCGCGTAGATTTCAACTTTTGAGCCGCGACTGCAATAAAGCCTTCAGTGCACAAGTTTGGCATACATTTGCATGAGCATAGAGACAATTTAATATGCTAATTAATCCAACTTCCCTCGAGGGCAGCTCAACTCTCTCTCCTTCTCTCCTCAAAGGACCGGCACCACGTCAATATCGCTTACCACATGCATAAACTTTAATCGTGTCTAGAGCTAACTTATAATATGTACTATAACATTGATAGCAATGTTTATTGACCGGTATTCTAGTTGATTATGTTAGTAGTAATATTATAATTTTAGACATTATTGATCGTATAATATATTTAATAATACTTTAATTCGTGTCTTTAGTATACTTTAAACTGGATAAGTAATCATTAGACCATTAAATTTAAGAGTCTTATTCTTATGTCACAGAATATTATTGTATCATAACGTGATGGAGGGATATTATACATCCTAATACCAATGTTAAGTATCCAAATCGAAGGAATATTTCATTATTCAAGTTACATAACACGGGATGGTTAAAAATATAGGTAGTTAATTATATGTGCTAAACAAACGTACTCGAAATGTGTAAATCTTAGTACCTACCTATACCCTAGCTGTCTATCTTTTGATCTGTCAATCTATCTGTCTATCAATCTGTCGATCTATAAATCTATCTACCTATCTGTCTGTCTCTCTGTCAATCTATTTATCTGTCTGTCTGTCTCTCTCTCTATATATCTATCTATCTAAACTATCCATCTATCTGTCTCTCTGCCTGTCTATCTATTGATCCATATATCTATTTGTCTACCTATCTATATACCTATCTGTCTGTCTGTCTATCTATCTTTCTGTCTCTATGTGTCAATCTATTTATTTATCTATCTATCTATTTATCTATCTATCTTTCTACCTACGTAGCTATCTATGTACCTATCTATCTGCGTACCTCTGTATCTTGACAATATCCTTACAAAAGTAATTATACCAGTTCCCGGAACGAATTTCATTTCTAAACGTCATAAAAGAACTATAGACAAAAACAATAACAAAACAATTCGTTCCAGGTGAAGTGTATCTACCCTCGACATTTGTCCCGTGATGTTGTGTACGTGCCGTTGTCCAAGAGAGAGCAATCTACTGGAAGATTAGTCCAGGAAATCGGTACAATTTCCCCCCCTACTAGCGCTTTCGGGATCAAGCTGCACAATCCAACTGCATTAAATTATCAGCTCTCTCTCTCTTTCCCTCTCTTCCGCCGAACAACTCCACGGTGGAGCAGTCGAATCCGAGCAAGTTCCACGGATATGGAACACAACATCCAAACCAACTGACACGAGTAAATAACATTCGAGGGGTCCGCTTACTCTATACTTTAGGTTGTACGGATAGTCAGTTCACCTCATTTCCCCGACAAGTGAACGGTGATTTCTTGGTACTATAGCGAACACTTTGATGAAAGTTGAAATGGAAAATCAGATTTTGCTGGAAGATGTAAAAGAAGTCCCAGACCGAGAATAGAGAAACGAAGGGTAAGAGAGAGCTGCGAGCTAAAATCAATAGTTGCAGGAAAGAGACGGAGGATGTTGGGAGAAGAAAGGCACTCTGCAGTTTCATAGGGTCTCAAGTACATCCTGAACTAACGCGTCCCTGGAGTCGCCCTTTTCGCCCTAAGGTTATGATCTCGCCCTATAGATTTCTTTTGTTCCAATCGTTTTTTTGTTACAAGCTCAGCTCAATAAAAAAACAAGGGCGAGTAATGGAAGATGCTGTTTATGGTAGCCCAACAACTTCGCCCTGAAGTGAAACTCGCCCAAAATAGCTTAGTCAGCCTCTTTTTCCCCCATATGTGCAGCGCGAAGATTGTGTGTAATGTTCAAAGTCGCCCCAACAACTTCACCCCGAGTTTAAACTCGCCCTAATAACTTCGCCCTTGATACTTAAACTTGAACCCGCTTTCTTGTCACCTACGCAGTTTGAGAAACAGGAAGGGGCGATGAGAGACGGCCGTGTTCATACTCGCCTTAACAAACTTCGCGCTGAAGTTGAACTCGCCCTTCAGTTTACCCAACCTGTTTTTTTTTCATATACATAGTTGGGCGACATGGGAAGGGGCGATTAAGAGGCGATCATGCTCACTCCCTCCCCCCAAACAACAACTCGCCCTGGGGCTAGACTCGCCCACGGTTTTAAACATTATAAGCAAGTTTTAAGCTATTCGCAGTACTATGAAACAGGAAGGGGCGAATAAATACGATCCTGCACAAGTCGCCCTAACAACTTTGCCCTGGGGTTGGACCCCTCCTAATAATTTCAGACATTTAAGATACTACGCAGCTGTTTACACGAACACGTACGGAGCGAACTAGGTGCTCGTGCAAAAGTCGCCCCAACAATTTCGCCCTCAATGTCTGTAATCTCACTTACTTTTAACCGTTTCGAACACTGAATGCCTAACACCAGAGGGCGACTTTCTGAAAGGGCGACTTTCTGAAAGGGCGAAAACCAGCCCAAGACCATTTTTGTATTTCCCTGTTTTTAACGTCGTTTATTTCTCTTATAAAATCAGTTAACCTTGACGTTACTCTGATCCAATTAAGTTAATCGTCTTTAGGATCGATATTGACGGCATCTTCCGCAGGGAGATCGGCGGGTTCCTCGCCCTCAGCTTGTTTCTCTGCTGCGTTGGCTTCGTCCTCGGGCGACCTCTCCTTGAACTTGTTTGTTTCTGAATGAATAAATTATTTTATTTAATACAACGTCGCGTAATTCATAATTAACATTCTATTTTAACAAGATACCACGTTTAACCCAAATGAATTAGAACTAATTATCGGAAAAGTAAGGTTTAAATTCATAAATAGATACGTGAATTCGAAAACACAAACACAGTAATTAGGCCGATACATTAATAGTAATTACATAAAAACTTAACTAGATAACAAATTAATACATTCGTTATTATTGAATGTATACCGAATTTGGAAACGTCTCCACCGCACAGCCTCAAGTAATGGATCCTCTCCATTTTGGCGATGTAAGCCCGCACTGAATTCTTCCCCTTCCAGCCGACCACTGGAATGTGAAGTCCGCTCTCCTCGTACTCCAGGACGACCGTTCCAGTACCTAGATGACAAGACCAATGTAAAAAATATCAAACAAATGTGAATAATAAAATGTATATCAAATTAATTTGAGGTCAGATTGATCCATCTTGACGTACTGAGCTCGTTGAGCTGCTGTCCAGCTTCCGCACTGAGGCTGCTGATTTCTGGTGGGAATTCCATGTCGTCGTTGAGCAGCAGCGTCACCATATCCTCCCTGGAGACCTTGGCTCGGCGCTTCGACATGAAGCGGACAATCATCGAGACTCCCTGAAAAACCGCCGAAATAAATTAACCCACCCTATTTATCTCCATACATTTATCATTAAGTTAATCCTGAAATGACTTGATGCTAGTTTAACTGATAGCTGGAATCAAAATTACTTCACTTACCCAATTATAACACTACCAGCTTATTAAATTTCAAGATACATAAGACGCAGTTAATTAACTTTTAGTTATAGTAATTAATAAAAGTGATGGCTAATACTTCTTGAGCGACGCGGAAGCAGCAATCGGTGCCCTTATTTTCGCTGCGGACGAAGATCTTCACGCCAGTGTTGATTATCTGACAAGGACAAAATTATTATCAAAATTCATCCAATCGGACAAATATAGAAACAAAATAAATAACGTTACCAAACATCGTAATTTCAATACGTAATAAGACAAGTTTAGAAATATCAAATAGGAATTTGGGAAAATTACTTTAATCTTCTCATTCAGCTGCGTGATTTCAGCGATCCGCTTGGTGGTGAAGTAAATGTTGTTCTTCTTGCCTTCCTTGCAGCGGACGAAAAAGTGGCCGGGATCCAGATCGTCCGACAGTCCGTAAAAATCCCTATTACAAGAATATCATTTTTAAAAAGTAGTTTATTAAAGTGCAAGGAAGCCAAATTGCCTAATTCTCTTATGTTAATAGACGTGAATTTACTTGACCAAGGCCCAATCGGGATCTTCCGCCGTAAGAAACACAAAAGGATCTTCCTTATAACCGAAGGTCCTCCTCTTCTTCCTTATCGGGGACTTGGGTGCCTCCTCCGATCCTTCCGCAGCGTTGCCTTCCTTCTTAGCCTGGCTCTCCCACGGAAGCGGGGCGACCTTCTCCAGGACGGCGACGAAGAAACCACCCGTGTTCTGCTGGTGCGGGAGCACTCGGAGACTGTCAACGATATCAAATGAACGGATCCATGACAACTGAATTGGATGTTGTTGGTTTAGACTGGTTTTTACCAGCGATCCAGGTGGAACTTCTCAGCATCCTCCGGACTGGGCGGGAACATGCTCGGCCTGATGAGGTTCCGCAGCTTTTCGGGCAGGTCCTCGACTTTGTCGTACGTGGTCGTGTCGCGGTTCATGACAACCCAGTTGGAGACACCTTTGCAGAACTTTAACCCTGGCAGTTTGTCGGACACCTCAACTAACCGGAGAGATCCTACATCGCAAGTTACAACGAAAATAAAAATAATTTATGATTTTTTATTTATTATTATGTATTAATTATTATTTACAATTAATTAATTTTATAAGTTAAGGTAATTTGGTGAAATAACCATAAAGTGAAAAAGCGAACCTTGGGCTTCAGAAAGTAGTCTAGCAATTACGGCCTCGTCTTCAACGGGGTTCAGGGAACACGTCGAATAGACTATGCGGCCGTTGACGGCGAGCAACTCCGTTCCACGTTTGGCTATACGGTACTGCAGTCTAAAATTTCGAAAAAAAACAATAACAAATACAAGTTATTACTTTGCCTGCATAAATGAAAATCTACCCGTGCAGGTTCTGTCCGTTAGCCGTGTTCCACTTCTCCCAGATGTCGATGTTCTTCCGCAGGGTACCGTCTCCCGAACAAGGTACATCGCAGAGGATCCGGTCAAACTTCAAATTACCCGTAGAGCCATCTATTAAGATTCAACATCTTAATGTAGCACAAGGGTTTGGACATCCATAGAATGTATCCAGATAGATTTGAACAAGATATTTAGCTATTTACAGTACATACCCGCTAACGGGACCTGGATATTGGGCATGATACTAGCGTCGTGGTTGGTGATAACGATACACGGGCTCTGCATACGTTTTGCCTGGTGCACCAACATATAGCAGCGGTTATTGGCTGCGTCATTCGCTACGACGAAACCCTCTGTTCAGAAAAATCATTTCAATACATACATATAAATAGGCATTGCTTTTTGACGTGAAACTATACCAGGGATGGTCGACTCTTCCCGGTGTAGCATCTCAATTAACTGGGCAGTTTTGGATCCCGGGGCGGCACACATGTCGAGCACCTGAAAACGAAGTCACGGGAATGTTACACAGATTTTGGGTCAGTTTTGTATTTCTTTCGTTTGGTTATATTTTCCAGTTATTTACCTCATTGTTATTTCTGATAGATTTACTATAATTTTATTTTAAGTGTTGAAATTCCTTCTACTATTTACCTTGTGGTGAGGTTGAACATCAAGAACCAGCGGGGGAATCATACTGACGGTCTCTTGCCTGCTGATGTTTCCACTGTTGGTCTCGGATACCAGAAAGTTGTGCAGACGAACATTGGCTTCTGATTTGCGAATATCCTTGCGGGTTAGATTCAGCTGCCAGGCGGTGTTGCTCGGGTACCAGCTCAGGGGCTGCGGTTGCACTTGGTCCTCTCCCAAGTCGCGGAAGTACTGACCCTCGATGATTCTTAAAAGCGCCTCTGCCTGGCTGCGGTAGCCGGTGATTCGAAACGCCGCTGGGAGGGGCTCTTTCAACTTCAGCATGAACTCGTCCCATTCCTCCTCTGGCACCAGTTTCTGTGCCTTTAAATTCAACTGTAGTTTAATAATCTGAATTCTGGCAAATACAGTTGAAGTGGCATACCTTGTAATAGGTCTCGAACTGCGGGTTTTCCCTTACGGTGCTATCGTAGGTCTTTGGCTGAGAATCTCGTGGGTCCTGTAGATTACATGGCCCAAACATTGATTAAGAATCGGCAGATACCAGAGTTATAATGATTTCTTTATTTGAAGTTAAATTACCATTAATTAATTTAAAATTCCCTAAGAATATTTATGCGTATTTAAGCCTAAAACACAATTAACCAGGGCAGGAATTTTAATGCCCATTTGCCTTACCCCAGATTTCACTTCATCTTTGTTTTCTGCGTTCTGACCGCGTTTTTTCATTCTTTTGCCGTGGTGATGCTTCCTTCTACCCATTTTACGGTTCAGTGGCTTCCTTTACAATATTTAAGTTAATAAATCTTATTTATGAAGCCGGTTTAACGCCCTTGCTTACTGATGAACACAGAATTTGAAAGGCACCGCCGCTCATTGCCAACCACGTTGTTCAGCTTCGTCTGCTTCTTATTTTTCAAACATCTAACGTCGCCCTTTTGTTTTCGCCCTATGTAAGTTCGCCCTGGCAATTTTGCCTCATTGTTAAAACTTTCCAAATTTTTGCAAACTATATGGAAGTTTCTTCCCATTAACATTAAAAAATACAGATCATCAAAATATTTTTTCATTCGCCCCTTCAGCTTCGCCCGTTTGTATGTTCGCCCTTTGCCGTAGTGATTTCTCCCCAGAGCTAAATTTGTTTGAAAAGAAAATTATGGAAAAAGTGTACATCCTTATTTGCAAAAAAAATAGTTTATTTAAACTGTAAGCGATGATTTAAAGGCAAATCTGTTAATNCCCGTTTGTATGTTCGCCCTTTGCCGTAGTGATTTCTCCCCAGAGCTAAATTTGTTTGAAAAGAAAATTATGGAAAAAGTGTACATCCTTATTTGCAAAAAAAAATAGTTTATTTAAACTGTAAGCGATGATTTAAAGGCAAATCTGTTAATTTTGACTTGATTAAGTAAAGTAATGTTGTTACTTGATTACTGAAACATGCACCTTATTCAAAAGAGCAATAATTTTCGAACCGTTCATTTGCTTTATGCAATATCCCATATTCGTCGCGTTATGGTTTTAAAATGCCGTAATCATGTATTATAGTTGAAATGGGTGCGGCACGCACATGTTATTTGGTTATATTTTTTCAAGTTCCGGTCTAGATAGGTGCAAAAAATTCAACGGTGATAAATTCCCAGCTCATTGGCCAACACTTGTGACGTTTATTGATCTAGCCGCGTAGGAATACAAATATCAGTTTGAAAATTTGGAAAAAATTAGGTTAACGTTTAGAGCTTATTCGCTTGTAAGAATGCATGTGATAAGTTGCACATTTAATCAGAACAGAAATTTCGTTTGATGAAATAACGGTTCGGCTAATATTTGATTTGAGCGCATGTTGTCAAAGTGCGCGTCAAATAGCGCGCTGACTCAGGTTGCCCTGAAGGAACACTTCAAAGTCGGCCATCTTGGACGCGGGTCAAAAATCATTTCCATAACGTCACAGTCAGGAGTGGCAAATTGCTTGAGTTAGTTTGAGTGAATTAACCCGAGACTGATTGAAGGTAATGTTCTGGTGCTATTAAAGTTCTTTTAAGTTATCAGAAATGTTGCGAATTCGTTGTACTTAATCTGAGTAGCCACCTTGTGCACTTGCCATTGAGGCACAAGCATTGCATAGCATTGTTTGCCTTTGTTAAGAAGCCCGTTTCAGGTGTATGGGGGTAACATTTTTTGAAATCTGTATTAAGGTATTAACAATTACCATTTTACGGTACCAAGCTAACGAACAGTTCTATTTCCAAGTGAATTGACCTGGGAAAAACTGAAAAGCTAGTTGGTAAACAGGTTTAGTTTCAAGGCGACGCAATAAAACGTGGGGGATGCAGTTGTCCGTACCATGTTGAGACGTTAATTTAACAAAGTCTTTTGTTGCAGGTCGCTTGTTAACACACGATGAGCTACCAGATGCAGTCCTCGGTCCAAGGACGACCAAGTAAGTTGCCTCTCTTGAACCCGTTGCTATTGAAGCCGCTCTAATGAGTCATTTTTACGTCCCAGTGTCTCACGGACAGTATGTGAGTTCGAGTCCCGCAGAGCTCCCCATTTCGAGCGGGAAGGAACAGACCTTGTTGTGGCAGGGTTCTGGCCAGCCGGGTTACATCGGGGACTCAGGCATCCACAGTGGGGCTACCACCCAGGCTCACTCTCTGTCGGGCAAGGAGGATGACATGGACACTAGCGATGGAGGTGTTCTGTATGACTTGGGTGGCCCTAATGCTGGTTACCCCGCTGGTTACACGCAGGATCAGATCGAAGGTACGTTTTTATCAAGCATTTTGTGAAAGTTATTTAACCTTAACACATTGAACAGATATCAATGTGCAGCTGAATCAAACCCGCTCGCAGCGCATCCGCGCCGCCATGTTCCCCGAGACCATGGAGGATGGAGTCGAGATCCCGTCGACACAGTTCGAAGCGGGACAGCCGACCGCTGTCCAGCGTCTGGCCGAACCCTCGCAGATGCTGAAACATGCCGTAGTTAACCTGATCAACTATCAGGTAAATGATTAGTTGTATAATCAGGAAAATTTCAGCGATTTGCATTTTACGGTACATAATCTGAAAATCTTGTTCGTGTTTTGATAGGACGATGCTGATCTTGCTACCCGGGCCATCCCCGAACTGATCAAGCTGCTGAACGACGAGGACCAAGTGGTTGTCTCGCACGCCGCGATGATGGTTCACCAGCTGTCGAAGAAGGAAGCCTCGCGTCACGCCATTATGAACAGCCCGCAGGTAATTTGAAAACCATCATGACAGTTTTTCTATCACGAATTTATAATTATGCTTATTGCTATAACATAATATTAAATAATGTTCATATGTATTTAATTTATTTAATATTTTTATGTATATTTACTCCTATTTATTTGTAATGGATATAGCAGTAGTTTTGTTTACCCTTCGCCAATATTAGTTGTGTTAATTGATCGATATTGGTTTAATTGATTTAAAAACGATTTTTTAAACAGATGATTGCGGCTTTGGTTCGTGCTCTCTCCAATTCAAACGACCTGGAAACCACCAAAGGAGCCGTTGGGACTCTCCATAACCTCTCCCACCACCGTCAAGGACTTCTGGCCATTTTCAAATCCGGAGGCATTCCCGCACTGGTTAAACTGCTAAGGTTAGATTCGTTTACCATAAACATATCTATATATGTATATATTTATATTAACGCGAGTTAACGTTAAAATTTAATGATTTTTTAATGATTTATTTTTAGCTCGCCAGTGGAATCGGTTCTCTTTTACGCCATCACGACGCTGCACAACCTGCTGCTGCACCAGGACGGTTCCAAGATGGCCGTCCGTCTGGCCGGCGGCCTGCAGAAGATGGTGGCCCTGCTGCAGCGGAACAACGTCAAATTCCTGGCCATTGTGACGGACTGCCTGCAGATTCTGGCCTACGGTAACCAGGAATCCAAGCTGATTATCCTGGCGTCGCAAGGACCCATGGAACTGGTGCGCATCTTGCGATCCTACACTTACGAGAAGCTCCTCTGGACTACTTCCCGTGTCCTGAAAGGTAAACTATATTTACTGTGGGCAAATATATGTATGTGTATTGAAATATAAATTTGTTCATATTATAAAATACTATTTGGTTATTTTGTTGAGTTGTAATTTTTTAGTACAATAATACAACACGTCTTAAAATTAATTTATAAAAAAAATAACAGATTGCTTGATTGAAAAACACTAGTAAATACAGCATTTTTGCGTGTATCCCATACGCTTTGTGATCATTAATTGCAATATCTGCCTGTTTTCATGATTAATTAAATCGTGGAGTATTGTGTGTATGTGCACGTGTATGTTGAAATAACGAAAGGCTAAAAATTTTTTTCTTAAACAGTTCTGTCGGTCTGCTCGAGCAACAAGCCGGCCATTGTTGAAGCTGGTGGAATGCAGGCGCTGGCCATGCATCTGAACCATCAGAGCCACCGATTGGTCCAGAACTGCCTGTGGACCCTGCGAAACTTGTCCGATGCTGGAACCAAGCAGGTACGTAACGAATTCCCCCGCCCCCCCTCCGCGTGAAACTGAACCGTTTTATTTGCCATGAGATGCTGTTGAGTAGTGTTTCAATTCATAATGTCATTGTGATTGTTTTGTAGGAGGGGCTTGAAAATCTGCTGCAGGGTTTGGTGCAGCTGCTGAGCTCGACGGACATGAACATCGTCACGTGCGGGGCCGGCATCCTGTCCAACTTGACGTGCAACAATCAGCGGAACAAGATGATTGTCTGCCAGGTGGGAGGCATTGAGGCCCTGGTGCGCACCCTCATTCACGCCGGCGATCGGGAGGAAATCTCCGAACCTATTGTACGTTTGTCTATTCTGGGGATTCAATTCTCATTTAATTCTTGAAAATCTAATTTTTTTTTCGCGTCATTAGAAGATTTACGATAATTTCTGCATTTTGTATTTATCTGCTTAAACGCTTATTATTGATTTTATTTATTTATTTTTATATTCTGTATTCCTATTATATTTATTTTAATGTATTGCAATTATCGTCATTTATTCAATGTCCCGGTTATGTGAAGTTATTATTAATTCTGTGATTCTTCATTTTTGATTCGCTATTAAAATAAATGGACTTTGTTATGAATTGATAATTCGTAATTAATGAATTGATAATTCGTAATTCTGTTTTGCAGATTTGCGCTCTGCGTCACATGACGTCGCGCCACGCCGACTCTGAAATGGCGCAGAACGCGGTGCGTCTCAGCGGAGGTCTGCCGGCCATCGTCCGCCTGCTCCAGCCCCCCTCGCGCTGGCCAGTCATCAAGGGTAATTCATCACTTTTTAATAAATGATCCCACTATTTTCAGTTCTGCTGTTTTGTGGTCAGTTTATTGTGAAGTACGAATAGCTATGGTAATAACTGTTAATGATGGTTATCTTGAAAGGTTAATTTAACGTAAAGCAATAGATTGCGGTAGAAGACACTACTGCGGCTCTCTTAGATTTCTTTCATTGTTATATGTATTGATTTTAACTGAATCTGTTATTTTTGTAGCTCTCATTGGATTGGTGCGCAACTTGGCTCTCTGTCCGGCTAACCACGCCCCCCTGCGGGAGCAAGGAGTCATCCCGCGTCTGGTGCAGCTTCTCATCCGCGCCTTCCAGGACATCCAGCGGGTATCAATCTGAACATTTATCATTTTTTTAAAATTTAATCTAAATAGATTTTCTTATAGAAACCTTTTAATAATTTTTATAGTTTCGTATAATTCTTTTGTTTTATAAATAAATTAATTTGTATTATGCAGATGATTGTTTTATTATGAGTTGTTTTTAAATTTAGGTGAAATAATAATTTTTCAATGTATCGTTCAATTGGAAAAACGATTCCAGTGTTTCTTTTAATTTGCCAAAGGCTACGCCAGTCGTTTGATCGAAATATTTTCAATTATGATATAAAAATTAAATAAGTTAATCAAGTTAAAACAGTAAGTAATTCAGATCTATTAAATTAGCGTTCGTCCGTTGTGAGCTCCGGAAGCGGCCAGACCCCCGGCTCCTACGCCGACGGCGTCCGCATGGAGGAGATCATCGAGGGAACGGTGGGCGCCCTGCACATCCTGGCGCGCGAGTCGCACAACCGCGTCGTCATCCGCGGACTCAACGTGATCCCCATCTTCGTGCAGCTGCTCTACAACGAGATCGAGAACATCCAGCGCGTGGCCGCCGGAGTCCTCTGCGAACTGGCCGCCGACAAGGAAGGCGCCGATATGATTGAACAGGAGGGAGCCACCGCCCCGCTGACGGAGCTGCTGCACTCTCGAAATGAAGCAGTCGGTAAATTGTCGACAGAAATCGAATCGATATCTTTTAACTAACCTTGTAAGTTGTGTAATTTTAACCAGGCTTTGTTGTTTGGATATCGATATCGAAATTTCGTTATCGATAACAATATCTGGTTATGTCGTCGACTCGACTGGGGCTCCGGTCTAGTCAAGTTGATTAGACTGACCCGAGTCGACTAGTCAAGTCGAACTAAAAGTCGCCTGTCGAGCCGAGTCGTTTAACGCAAAAGACCCTTGTCGAGTCGTTTGAAATCGTATCGTTATGGTGTATCGATTAAGGTTTTTTTTCGATATCGGCAAGGAAGCGATATCGATTTCCGATTTTGTGATCAGTATTGTTTGTGTATGTTTTTCAGTAATTGCGTTATTTGAATAAGCCCAACTTTGATTGATTTACTTAATTTTAATTTGAATTGATGATAAATTTGTTTGTTTTGGTGATTCTGCAGCGACTTACGCAGCAGCCGTGCTGTTCCGCATGTCGGAGGACAAACCGCAGGACTACAAGAAGCGCCTGTCGATGGAGTTGACCAACTCGCTCTTCCGCGATGATCATCACCTGTGGAACGGGGACCTGTCCATGATGCCCCCTGATCTCCAGGTGGGTTTTTCTTCCCTCTTGAGGGGAACTTTGGTGGAATCTGGGAACTGCTAGTCTTTCTCCTCCTCTGTGCTCCACTTGTATTCATATCCCTTCTCTAAAGACGTAGCTCGATACTAAACGTAAACTGACTTCTACTAACCAAAGGTGAGGTTTTTAATGCGTTTGACCTTTTCCCCCCATCCGTCTCTCTGAATGCATGAGATGGTTCGGTTTTAATTTACGCATGATTTCATAATCGCATGGCCTGGACATTTATTATTTGTTGGATATTAGATGTTAGATAGATATTTTTTTTCATTTTCGCTTTTTTATATTTTATTTTATTTTTTCTCATTTTCTCCCTGTTTTTTTTTTGGAAATCTTATTTCGGTTTTCGCGTCGTTGTTTGGTGGCAAAAACACAGGATATGCTCGGTCCTGACCAGCCTTACGAAGGCCCGTACAGTCAAGGACCGCCCAGCGTCCACTCGAATCAGGACGGAGGAAGGTCTTACCGTCAAGGTATCAATGTTTGGTCTTCTTAATCGTTTTTTTTTTAAACCTAAACCCTAATTTCATATATTAAACTGAAACTGGAAAGGTCAGTAAAATATCAAACACATTGGCAGCATCCCCCCCACCGAAACCGTGAAATATGTTATTGAATAATTATTGAATGGAAAAATGCAATTAAAGTTAAGATATCAGAATACAGGAGAACATTTATGGAAATAAGTTTTAGCGAAATTAAGGTAACGTAATGTAGAAAACGTATTAAACAATTGGGAGTGAGACTATCTACTGGGACCCCGGCTTCCAGGGATGTTTCCAAACTGCAACCGTCGAACCACAGCAGAAACCGCAGGCAAGACACCCTCGTGTCCCTCGGCCCTTTGGGAAAGCCCTTCTCACAGACGGTGAGGTTTGCCGGTTGCAGTTTGGAAACACCCCTAGAAGCCAGGGTCCCAGAAGATGGTCTCATCCAAAAAAATGAAATAAAAAGCAGCAATATTAACGCACGGTGAAAGAAGGAGTGAACATTGGAAACAAGCGTTTTTGACATGATAAAATATTCTTGATATTTATACACATGGCTATAAGTCAAAGTAGACAGCTAATGTTCCAACTGTTGACTCCCTCGATTTACAACCCATTCTTTAAATCAAAATTAATTTAGTAATTATAATTTCTTTTTGCTTGTTCAAAGCAGGATATGACGCCATACCCATAGATTCGATGCAAGGCTTAGAGCTCGGTTCGCACCACGGCGGCCCGCCGCCGTCGGCCACCACATCGCCGATGGGCATGGGCATGAACGTCGGACACTCGATGGCCATGACGCCCATGTCTTCCAACTACGGCACCGTCGAGCACATGGAACTGGGAATGGGAGCCGCCGACCTGGGATTCGATCCGCTGGATCCTCTGTCGCAGGCTACCCCGCCGCAGCCGCCGCACGACAACAACCAGGTGGCCGCCTGGTACGATACCGACCTTTAAGCCGGTCAACCCTTGCGTCGAACAAATCAGCAAAAAATAAGAACTAAAAAAAATACAAAAAATGACAGGACGAGAGTAATAACCGCCAAATCGCCATGACTGATGAAGAGGTTGAAAACCATATAATCCCTGTTTTTTTTTATTTTTGTTTTTTTAATACTCCCCTATTTCTGATGGCCACTTCTTTGTCCCATTCTTTCTGGATAGTTGGTTTTTAATCATGTCCAGTCATTTTTGTTTCCTCTCTGTCCTATCGTCCCCCTGGTCTTTCGATGTGGAAACCATTATCGCAGTGGCTCTTCGAGCTCTTCCTCCCCCCCGCATCCTCATAAGAAATACTTGCGTACGCACCCCCTCCGCCGTTATTTTTCTACGGACTTTGGATCAGCTGTTAGATGTGGCAACTGCCTGTGGCTTTTTTCTGAATTTTTATCCAAATTAATTAACTGAAATATTCTTTTTACTTAATTACCATTCATTCATTTGTTATAGGTTTTTTTTAAACTTTTTGTTAGTTTTCCCTGCTTTAGTTTTCCTTATATAATCCCCCCCACCCTCTGCCCTAGTTTAATCGATATTCATAAACTGTTTTTTCGACTTTATACATTTCTTCGGTCGCACAATTGAGTTGGTGAGCTTTTCGTATTTTTGAGGCGGGGGAAATGAAGGAGTGAAGGAGGGAATTAGCAGAGCGGAAAGCCTTTTTATAGCGGCATTTTGTATTCGACTACACAAATTCCCCGTTTATTTTCTTTATCATTTTCTTATAGTTTTTTTTCTGGTCTGAATTATGGATAAATAAAAGATAAGAAAAAAAATTGCAAGGTTACGTGTCAGGTTTATTTCTGGTGAGATTTATGGGCTTGACGTTAGGACACGCGGACGAACTGCTGGAATGCTTGCCGATTTGAAAAATACTCGCCTTCCCGCCCTGGAAAAGATGCAGGTTTCCAAAATCTAGGTGAGCTTGGCAATTGTTATCTTAGTCTGAATAATCAGGTGTTTTTTTGAAAAGCAATTGCGCATTTGGGCGATATTGACACTTGGCAGGAATTTTTTGCTTGGTGTTTCTATAGTCTAGGTGAGTTCAGCAGGAAGTTTATGGCATTTTGAATGAGGGTTATATATTGCTGAGCTCGCCTAGGTTTAGCACTATAGGCGATTTTGGCATAACATTTCCGATGTGGCGATGTGGCCGAACTCGACTGGAATGTGGATATCTACTTTGGTCAGCCACCACCGATATGCTGAGATCGCCTAGGTTCTAGAACTGGGATTTTAGACTGTTTGTGAACAATGGTTGTGTCTGTGGTTAAACTCGGTTGGCATTTAGAATACTTGGGTAACGACCACTGAAATGCTGAGTTCGCCTAGGTATTAGAATCTGGTAATTTAGACCCTAGGTGAGTTTAGAGACACGGCATTGTTTGTTTATAAACAATGGTTGTGTGTATGGCTAAGCTCGGGTGGCATTTGGAAAAGCCAGAATCTGGTGCTGGCGTGTTTCACGTGTTTGTTTTGATGGGCGTACGTGTGTGTGTGTGTGTGTGTGTGTGCGTGTGTGAGGCGGTAGTTGTTGTAGCCAAAAGCTGAAGGAGTAGCAGCAGCAGCAGCAGCAACAGCTCTGCACCATAAATCTCGACTGACACGAATCGTCCGATAAACGGCTATTCGTCTTGGGGCCCTTACCTGAAACAGTGCCCACATGAAATTTCCGCGCGAACTGGTCTATATTTATCAGTTCGTCATTTGGTATTAAAATTAGTTTACTAGCTCAAATGGTTATTTCATTAGAATTGAATAGCCCCTCTACTCGTATTGCTGGTCGTTGGGACTAATTTGAGTTTGCTGGAATGGCTATTTTGTTAGTAGTTAACTTGGTAGTCAATCTAGAAGTCAGCTAAACTTTAAGTAGTTAAGCTGATCCGCGTCTAATAAAACTACGAGTCAAGTAAGTAGCTAACTTGATAGTCAACTTGCTAGTTAACTTATAAGCTATTCTAGTAGCCAGCTAAGCATTCAAACGAGTAGTGGACTTTTTCCACTTTGAGTGGCTAAAGTGGTTAACTAAGTAGTCATTTTTACAAGTAGGTAGTCGCTAAGTAGTTCGTTTACTAGTCAGCGAAGCAGCTACAAAGTCTAGTAGTTAAACGCACTAGCTTCTTCAGGAGTTACTATTATAGGAAATGGCTCGTTATAAAATAGTTAACATGTATTCGTTGCTAACTCGTTAGTTAACTTTACGATTAGCCATGTGACGTAATGCTTAACTCGGTAGTCGGGTTGGTAATCAACTTCTGAATCAGTTAACTAGCTAACTTGGTAGTCAACTTAGTAATTAGCATCCAAGTTGTTGGACCAAGTCAGCACAGCTCAGTAGTAAGGCTAGTTATCAGCTTTATTAGTAGCTAACTTAGATATCAATTAGTAGTAGACATAGTAGTTAACCAACTAGTCCATGTAATAGTCATTTTAGTAGTCGATTGATACATGACAATAGCAGTTGACTAGCTAGCCTAGTGATGAACTTCGAAGCGGATTTACTAGCTTACACGTACAAGTCAACTCCGTAGTTCACTTAGCAGTTCACTTAGTAGTTAACTTAGTAATCTGCATTCAAGTTGTTGGAACAAGTCAGCACAGCTCAGTAGTAAGGCTAGTTATCAACTTTATTAATAGCTAAACTTGGATGTTAATCACTGTAGTTAACTAACTAGTCTATGTAATTAGTCAACTCAGTAGTCGATTCGATAGTGACAGAGAAGTGAATTTACGACCTTACACATATTGTAATCCAACTCCGCAGTTCACTTAGCAGTTGACTTAATAGTCAACTTGCTAGTCAATATCTCCTGCTATTTATTGCTGCAAGAAAGAAGGGTCAACATGGCTGGTTCAATGATAAAAGAGAGTGTATCTGAATGTTAACAGAATAAATTACTGCCGAAATAGATAAATAGAAAAAAATGAAACGAAGGAAGGGGAAAAGTTCTCAAAGTGGACTCGACTCGGGTTCAATAAAGAAACGACTACATTAGCTGCTAGTCATAAGTCGCGTCCGAAGCAAGCAGAGTGCATAAGAAAGTCGACAAGAGGGTCGCCAACTTTTACAACTTGACGACATTTGTCCCAACTACATTTCCCCTTTATCTGTTTTAACCCGTTTTCTTCATGAATCCGAATCCCACACTTCAAAGTTAGATCAATATCGATGTAAGTTTAACAGCAATTAAGTTGATATTCAACTGGGGTGGATCATTAGTTAAAATCCAGGAGGGTCAGGTCAAGTCAGTTGGGGAACCAGGAACCTCGTTGACTTAAGATTGAGATTCCTCGAGTAGCGGACCTCTCGGTGTGGTTGACGTTTTCTTTCGGTGCGGAGACGGAGAGCGTTTTATCCGAGGACGGTTGATTTATGTGACCTGCTGTGTCGCTCTAACGGACGTGTTACTTTAAGTCGCAGGCACTGGCGTCCATAAATTGCAAGATGCTCGAGATGGACCGAAATGAGGCCGTTTGTATGAGAGCAAGCCCAGGGCGCGGTACTGTAACCCCCCGATTCACCCCCTCCCCCCCCCGCTCCTCCACCCTTCCAGCAACCCCCCTTACGTACCATCCAACGCACTTCTCCGGGGTTGTCGGGGGTAGCAACTGGACCCATTAGCTTTTTACCCACCTTATTCAAACTGAGCTGTTTATACAAGTTATCAATGAATAAACTGATTAGAGAGAAGTCTATTTTGGTGGTTTATAAGCATGTCAAGTTAAATGTATTGGAAAGTTTGTCGTCTTTTCTTCCAAAGCGAACGATTTATGCCATTCCGTTGGCCATTCAGACTTCATTTGCTTCTTATTCTGCTCAGTGGACCTTTTATATTCGTCATTTCCAAAGCATACGTCTTGTACCGTCTTCTGCTTGATGTCAATGAACACAGGGCCCAGCATCTTTTAAACATCGCTGGTAAATCCGTTTAAAACAAAAACTAATTTGGGATTCGCCGGAATGAATTTCAATAACCAATCTTTAAAAAAACGATCCGACTTTGCGTATTTTCTCTCTTATTGATCATAACTGACAGTAACACGCTGATTTACGCAACGCTGACACATTTATTTCTTCCCTTCGGAGAGAGGTTGCAGTTTAGTAGCAACCCGCCCGTTTGTTTACAAACAACGTCCTCTCTTCTCGCTAATATATATTTAAAGAAACAACCGTTTGGGGAAACGGGTTTATGGACAAAATCATAATGTAAGGTGGCTTTGCCTTAATTGATTTTCTACTTGGAAAAATTGTGATTTGAGTTAACGGAGCTGTGGGAGAAAACGCCTTGCGGTTTGCGCAATTAGTAAAGAAATTAGTGCCAGAGAAAACAAAATGGCGACTCCCTGTAGAGAACTCCAATAAGGAAACGGCGATTTGTGGACAAGGGAATTTAGAAGGAATGAAAATGTGTAATGGATATTTAGAAAAAAAGAGATTTACGTGAAACCGTCGTGTACTGCAGATTAGCTGCAACCCGACGCCGCAGGGCTTGTTTTCGGCCCCGTCTCTTCGTTTCTCCATTTTCCTGTTTGAACGATGCTAACAAGGTAAGTACAATTTAAGAGCATTAAATTTAGCTCGTTATCGGTGTATTTTAGTATTCTATTTAATTAGGGAGAAGGAAAAAGGGGGAAATAAATGTGCAGCAGGGCAGGTATCTGAAGCTCATCAGTCTTTGGCGACGGTTGGTAATAAATCAGCGCAGTTAGTTATGTTTCTCCGGGCCGTTGTCTGGCTTTCAATGCGAGGAATATAATGGGCTTTATTAATAGAACTTGGCGCTTGATAAAGAGTCCGCGCACTGAGTTGGGGAGTCGTTGACGAGTCATGTATACCGTTGTCGATTTTGGCTTAGTATAAATTTACGAATGAATTTCAGTTCGCCTAAGATTCCAACGCCGAAGAAAAGTTTCCAAAAATCTTTTGATTAGGATAACACAGCAGGTGAAATGAGTCACACAGTGAGGGGCGATGGGATAGCTCATGATGACTCAATGACTCATTATCAAATGAACGGTTATAGAGTGCCAGTACGCGGTTAAACATGTAGGTATTTGGATAGTTTCTTGTTATTCGTTTACTAAAGAATGCTGCTGAAGGTGAAGTAAGTCATACGGTGAAGGAGATGAAATTGCGTCTGATGACTCATTGACTCGTTGGTGATTCATATAAAAAGAGCCAATACGCTTAGAAGCTATGCACGGATTGAAGGTGTTTATGTGAGTCATTCTTGAAAAAGGATCACGGAATTGCTTCTGATGATTAATTCTAATTTCCAGTCAAGCTAGTGATATTCGGAAATGAAGTGACTCATTACTGAGTCATCTTAGATTGGATTCAAGATTCAATTATCAGTCACTTGGGGTAAGGGTTTCTAGTATTCTCTGGTTGAGTTGCGAGTCATTAGTTGGGCAAGATAAAGTTGTATTAGACTCATTTTACGTACGTTACTAGTTTTGTTACTGTCTTGCATATCACATCATTTTGCAGCTGTCTATGGTCAGTAGGCTTTTAGTAAAAATTAAGACGTCTTAGCAATTTAAGCATAGTTGGTCACTACAGAGTCATATGGAGCTCGTGTAACTACAGCGAAAGACGCTAGGATCTGTGAGATGTTCTTAAACAGGTATTTCATTCAAAGTGATGCAACTTATCAATAGTAGTAGTAGCTTTTCCCTTTAGCAAATGAAATCTTGCTCCACTTCATGTTCCAGCACGTTCCTCTCGTTCCAGGGATTTGTTTGACCTCGCTCACAGTTGAAAGGTAGGACGAAGCTTTGCCCAGAAGGAACATAAAATGACTCAACTTGAATGTCAATCGGTCGAGAGGGTATTTTAGTAAATCACTGCTGACTGTTGTACTATATTCATTTGCCTTTGCTGCTTCCCTCAAACGATCTGCTAAGTTGTTATACGAGCCATTACTCTGAGGACATCTTGAAAGAAGAAGAAGTATAAAAACCCAAGAGGATAAAAAGGTTCCACGTTGCTCCACTGTGCTTGTTTGTGTTCCACGGATGCATTTATTGCTTGTGCTCGAGCACGTGGAAATGGAAGCTCGGCTGGAGACGACGTTAGCCTTGGATGACGAGTGGCGGCCATGTTGTGGCTTGACATGAATGGTCCACCTTAAATCTTGTGCCTCATCCGACGAGCACTTTTAATGAGCCAAGACTTTGGCCGCACCAACAGCCAAAATGGCCGACTCCATAGCAAACACAATTTGGCAAGTCCCGCAGCTACTTTTTCTACCTACTCCATAACTCTAATCAAAACATCCTATTGGGCTATCCGCCATTCGACACAAATTGATACACCCTTAACAAACTTGATAGTCTGTTTGATATTGTCGACTTCCTTTTAGTCTAATTCATGTGTTGAAGAAAACGAAGGGTAAACAACGTCTTCAGTAACTGGAGACAGGAACCAAACAAAAAGAGTGATGTAATTCCCTGCGGCATATGGTTGTTACTAACCTGAGTTCGCTGGATTTAGCGGCTAGGACAACTAACCCCCTTCTTATGCAGATCTGCTTCTATTGTTCGGTTATCATCTTCTTTAACTGAGTTCTGAATGTTACCCATTATAATCGAAACCGACAATGTGTAATAATACTAACAAGTATTCGAAGCTTTCCCAATACTCCTTTGTTTATGGTGTGGCATACAAGGTTGTTCCTAGCCTGCACCCCGCGCAAGTCTTAACTAGAACTGCACATTCGAGTATAGGTGTTATCATCAAATGGCTACACGTGGATGTTAAGTTACTGTAATTAATACTCGAGTGTTGTCATGTTCATGTCGTGTTAAGTTGTGGTTAGTTGTACATTGAAATTGTCACTGCACTCTCACGGCATTGTGTCCATTTACATAGGTTTACTCAGCTTTAGTTTATTTATACAATAATAATATCGCACAATTAAAACTAGATTGACCCACAATTTGGTGCACTACCGTCACGGTTTCCTGACAACTTGCAGCGTAAAAGCAGTATATTTTATGCACTATGCCCTGAGGCATATGGTTGTTCCTAACCTGCGTCCTGCACATTCAATAAAACAGCTCACAGGGAATAACTTTTAATAGCTTTGATACTTATTGCTTTGCAACGTTGGTTCACAAAAGTGAGCCACCATAAACGTTATCATACATTTAAGAGTAAGTTGGAAGTAGGGGGTCAATCTGCACATGAAGTAAAAACATGTTTTGAGTCAAATCCAACAAATACCGAAAGAAAAGTTGAAGCTGAAGCCAAAGTCAATGAAATTGAATCATTTGGAAATGGATTGGCTTGGGAGTACGGAGCGACCGGAGAAGGGGGGGGGAGAGCAATTCGCCATTAGTGTCGAGCGTGCAGCGTTGGCTTTTGCCACGGAGATCTACGGTTTCGACGTCAACGGGTGGCCATGTCTTGCAGCTTCAAAACTACGACGTACAAGTCTATCTCCTATATACCCCCACCGAACTCCCTACACCCGTTCCCTGCGCTACATCCGCCATGCGGTAACTCTTCCAATGGGGGGCGGGGGGGATCGCAGAGTTGGTCCGTGGCAAAAGACGGTAAACTGCAAAGCGTCATAGCCTGCTAGAGCCTCATCTTGCTTCTCTTAACAATAACGCAAGTACAAATGAAGCGATCCGTCAACTCGTGATTGATCTTCATAGGCAGGTTTTGATGTTACTGTACCTTTAACTTCAGAACGATTGCTCACAAGCAGAATAAAATACATATCCTAGACATAGATCCGTAGAGATATTCCAGATGCAATACATATCTTATAGCTCCAGGTAATTGTATAGTTCTGTGATATCACCATTTACACCAACAGCATGACATACCGTCGTTATAGTACATGTCATATATGCAAGATTAAATGGTCAAGATAAGATAACCGTTTATCCTGTAATAATGGTACTGACTGTAACAAGCGTCAGGAATTCAGAGGCCAGCAGGCTTGATAACCCAGCACTTCATCATACAACTATCAGTGTCACTTTAATGCCAAACAACCATGAAGTCTAGCCTAACCTGACCTATGCTAATCCACAACCACAACGCTCGTTACTACAACATCGCTGTTTATCGAACAACACTTTCTTTCAAATAGATTATCAGGATCCATGTACGACAATGACAGTTCCTTCAGCATCCAACTATCCCGTTCGACCTGCAGAGAACCCGGGGGGTTATAGGAAGCGGACCCCCTTTGGCCCCCTCGTTCACCCCCTTTAGGTTGTAGGAAGAGAGCGAGAGAGAGAGAAAGAGAGAGAGAGAGGAGAAGACAAGAGGGAGAAGAGCTTTGGCGCAACTGTCATCTTCAGTGAGTCGGCTGAGAATTCACGCTCGATGTCGCCGGCCTTAAATCAGTCGTCGCACGGCTGGCACGGCCCTATCGCTATCATCCCAGGAAGAAGCCGCCTCGTAACTCACAAACACGACGGCCCAGAGACTTTCTAAAGGGCTTCTTTCTAATCGAACACACAACCAACACATCCCCCCTCCGAAAAACCACCTTCCCCCGCTTTTCCTCCATCACCAACCCCTTTCTATAACTTCTCCCAGTTCCCCTCTTCGGTAAAAACTACAACATCAAACCAATAAACAAGACACGACAAACGAATGACAATGATACTTTTACTTTCACTAACGAGGTACTGAATCTACAAAAAAACCCACTGAAATGACGTAAGTTGAAATCTTGTAGATCGCAAGTTATCCTTGTTGTCTAAAAGCAGATAAAACTGGACCTTGTTATCTTTGAAAGTCTGAGAAATTGCTCTTTTACAACGCTGCCTCGTACTGGCTTGGCCAAAGTGCGAGAATCAGATGGGAAGCTGCACAAAGTTTGGCCACTTTTATCTCTTTCTCTCGTCGCTATCTGTTAGCAACTTTGAGCCTTTCGGTCCGCAGAGAAAACTTGCCTCGCTGAGAAAGTCTGTCTCGACTTGACTGACAGATCTTCTCTTCCCTTATTGATCCCTCTGCAAATAAGCTGAGGTAGCACACACTAACACAGCGTCGGATTTCTTGTTTCATTTCCTTTACATCGCGCCTTAATGTTTAATCAGTTTCTGTTTACTCCTAGTGTAGAATTTCTCGACGTTTTATTTCACTAAAGATGAACAAAGTTAACATCATTTTTGCTTCCGGTGAAGGATTTGAATGTGCCGCTCCAACTCGACTTGAATGCCGAATCTGCGGACACAGTGCGGACAACGGAATGGAAGTTCGTCGGTGTGCGAGAGAACGTGCATCTTGAGCGCCGACTTGGTGTAGTGCAATCCGCATTCCGCACAGGCGAATTTATCTGCGCTGGCCGGAAAATCACCTATCCAATAAAATTCATTCATTAAATGAAATTACAACAATTTCAATTACGATGACAAAAGTTAAGTTACATAAGGTTGAAGAATCGCTATAATAAAAGAAGATATTAAAATCGAGGAAATGCTAAAAAAAAGATCACCGATGGTGAAAAGATGTTGATGCTCGACAGCTTTGTGGTAGAGCACTTCCGATCGGGACGAACACGTACACGAGCAGATATCACACACGTATGAAGCCTTCCCTTCCGCATGGATTAGCCCGCCAGTGCAACCACTCCGCCTAAACGGCAAAAACAAACACATAAATAAACTTAATCGCTGGGAAAAACTCCGTAATACCCACAAAAATTAATAATTCATTACATTCGTGATGTACATCTTGAAAATAGATAATCTGATCTTTACGGATTTATTTTGAAAATAACCTATGTGCCGATAGTTCTTGCTTGAGGACAAACTGCGCCCCGCAAGTGGTACACCGCGGCAGTAGTGAAGTATGCTGGTCCTTTAAATGCGCGCGGAATTTGAGGACGTCGCTGAATTTCTCATAGCAGTGCGGACAGGATCGCTCCCTGAGGATTCCCTCCCTGGAGCAGCGGGCCAGATCTCGATGCTGTTGAGTCGACCGATGTTTCTGGGCTTCAGTCTTTGTAGGGAATTCCATTTTACATATGAGGCATTGGTATAGCGTTCCGGCATTACTGACGGAATGTCGGAATTTGTGATGAGTGAATGCCGACTTGGAGTCGGTGGAGAAACTGCAGTGCCGGCACTGGAAACTGGAATCGTCGGGCCTCTTGTTTTCCTGCGGGTGAGAAGCTGCCAGGTGTTTATTGAGCTGAATACGGTAGCGATAGCTTCTCACGCACAGGTGACACTGGACAAAATGCGGTTTGCTAATGACGACCGGCACGGATTTATTGATGACGGCTACGCATTCCAGGTGCTGGTCGCTTTCCAAGTGAAGCTGCATTTGCATTTGGCTACTGCAATCCGACTGGCATACGCTGCAATAAAACGTCCCCTGAGAAACCGCATTCCGTTCGGCATGATCTACCGATTTCCAATGGCTCATAAAACTACTGTGGCTGTGGCTGTAGAATTTACACAGGCTGCATTGAAATGGAGCCTCGCGGACGATCAAGTCCATATGCTTCAAGATGTAATCAACGTTTTCAGGGTGATTCCTGCTGCGTGAGACGTGAAAACGAGAAACCAAATGCTTTCCAAACGAACTAGGAGCCACCCAGGCGCTGCACGTCCTGCAACGAATCCCGTCTTTCAACTTGCGACGGATCCACGACATGTCCGAGTCGTCATCCGACAGTCCCCCGATGTCCTCAGCAATACCCCTCAAGGAAGGTTTCCGGGCGGTTCGCAACTCGTACTTGCTTGTCACGGTAGCAGTAGAACTCTGCGATGTCTTCTTGAAGTGCAGCTCCGATTTCAAGTGACGCTCGTAGACGTGACGGTTGGTCAGTCGCCGGTTACACGGTTTGCAGTGGTATTCTACCGAGCTACCCGTCTTGTGAATGTCTCGAGGTTTCGTGCCCGGCATCCACTTACCGCGGGATGGGTATGGGGCAGGTACTGAAGGGTTCCAGTCCCTCGTTTCAGTGCAAGCAGCGTTCAGGTTCCCGTACTCGGGCTCCGGGAGCCAGTTTGCCACGCTGGGATCTTCTGCAGCTTCCCTTGTAGGTTCGTCTTGTTGGGGAGCGTCTACGGGTTGCTCCGTCGGTAATGTTGCATGGTCCGCGTTTGATTCCGACAACTCGTTGTGCTTCGTGTCCGAGTCTCGAACTGGTTTGAGACAGCGAGTTTCGGGTGCTTTGAAGGATTTCGTACAGCTCTGGAGTTCGAGTAGCGAGAAAAAGTCGTCCGCCCGCAGAGGTTCCTCCGCACTGATGTCAGCGGCCCACGAGGAAGACGACACCATCGACAGTCCGAGGTGGTTCATCAGTTCCTCCGAGTTCAGCCTGTCGTCCATGTGATTGGACGACAGAGACAGGACATGATCGGGGCGGGATCCGGGGCTTACGTGCACCTGACTGGGAATGTTGAGATCATAAACATGCAAGATAGAATCGGCGGTACTTGTCGAGGGAACGATCATATTCTCTGGGTTGCTGATGTTCATCGAGCATTTGGACTTGCGGTGAACGATGTACTGTTCGAGACCGTGGACCGTCATGTTGCAACGGAGGCAAAAGTGTGTATCGTCGTCTTCCATGTGTTCCTCTTCCATGTTGGTCATACCTGAACCTGCATAAACTTCTGTTTGTCCTCTCATCCTGCCTGGTTCTTTTTATTACAGTGCAAACGCTGATGACTCAAAACGTAGACAAATTTAATAAAATAGCGCCGAATTTGGCTTCGTATGTCATAATGTGAATGTTTTTCCTCACTTAGTTTAATAACTACACATAATGATGGTATTAAACGGACAACAACTGCGGCAGTTAAGAATTCCGAGTTTGTAAACAACATTGCCCGATGATCATCAAACAGTTATCAATTTCACCACTAGGTGTCATTTTATATAAAAACTTTCTACTCTGTTAACTTTAAACCTGCTAATAACAAAATTATGATAATATAATCAATACTAGCAATATGAGGTACGGTTTGGTGTATTTGCGTGTAATTTATTTAGAAGCGAGTATGTAAATCGCGCTATTAGCGGAGCTCCTCCCACTTTGATATCCGTCATTGAGATCGTAAAATAGGCCCCGCCTCCTGTCCCGTTACCGCCAAACCTGTCGAGACCCGCGAGACTGGCACAGTCAGCGATTCAGTGTTCGTCGCGGTGGCATTGCCGTTGAACGTGTCGTCCGTGAGCTCGTCAGAATTCACGCGGGACTTTCCTGTGTCTCGAGCAAAAACGGATTTTTCCATCATCTTTTTTCCAATTCAAGACTTTGATATATAAATGTCAAACAAATAAACAATCTGGCAACGTTGCATTGTGTTCAAGTGTTTGTTCTTCAACGCAGTCGAACAGGACGGGTTTTCTTGAGGGAATGTTTTGATTCTTTCCTTCTCGAAGCCAGTGCCAGTTTGTGTTAGCGACAGAAACACGTGTTTTTCATCCAGTCGGGACTCAAATTATCCCAAACAAATTTCAAAAGCTGAAAAAATCTTTTTAAAAAAAATGCCGTGAGTGAAGAAAAGTGCGTGAATAGCATTCAGAGTCACGCCGGTCAACGTCTATTTAAGTGACACAACTCTCGCGCTGATAGAAATTGTTTGAAGTTTTAACAGGATAGTGCTTGAAACAGTTTGATTTTTCCGGTGCACAACTCGCAGGAGAACTTAGAAGTCGACTAGAAATGCCAAGAAGGAAGCAGGATTGCCCCAAACGAATGAAATGTAAGTCGTTTAACACCTGTAGCTCTTTCCTACCGCTCAGTGCGACTCCCATTTGGTAGTTTGCCTCAACTTCCATTTGGTCATTTGGTAGTTGAAGCGTAGTTGACTATATAACGGACAACCTTTACTCATACTGAGGAAGCGCGAGGGGGTGAAGCAAATGACCATTACTCTATACCTTAGGATAACGGCAATAGTCCTGTTTATCGCCGTAATTATTAATGACTTGTCCGCAGAAGCAGCAACTCGATTATAGCCACAACCAATAGGGGGGTCTGTAACCTTAGCACAATTCATTCGATATTGTTTTCACCGTTTTTAATGGCCCGGCACATCTGTCGAGAAAGGGTTGGCGACTCCCAAATACCTCTCTATCCCTATGCAAACCTCGGTTAAGACGACTGACAAGTGCTGAATCTAAAGAATGTATTATCAAACTAGGTACCTTCCTTTCTCTATTTAAACTTCGATTCAGACGACTGAGAAGCGTTGAATCTAACGGCTGTATATCGGATTCTTGAGCTCCATCCTTATCCAGGTCTCGATTCAGACGACCGACAAGTGTTGAATCTGAAGAACTTGTAATAGACTTGTAATCTCTCTACCCCAATGCAAACCTCGATTAAGGCGACTGACAAGTGTTGGATTTAAAGACTGCGTCCATCGGACTCGTTACGTCTATCCCTACGCAAACCTCGATTCAGACGACTGACAAGTGTTGAATCTAAAGACTGTACATCAAATTAGAAACCTCGCTATCCCTATTCAGTCCGTGCAAACCAGGATTCAGACGACTGACAAGTGTTGAATCTGAAGACTGCGTATGTATCGCACTCGTCTCGATGTGGAACAGTGGAAGGCAAGATTCCAGAGAAAAGAAAAGGAAGTTTCCACGTCGGAGGTTTTTGGTTTTAAAGAGCAAGAAGGGCCGATTTGCTTCTTTTCATTTGCAGGACGGCCATCCATCATGAATCCATCGTCGGAACGGTCATAAATTACATTGGGTGCCGGGTGGCTGTCTGACACACTACTTCTCCAGCGTCCACTCACCAGGGAATTTCTTCGCCCCCACTTTGGTCCACAAAAAGCCCCTTGCCCGCCAAAACTCACCCGCCAAAAACCCAAAAGGGTCAAAAATGGCTATTTACCAGCGAAAGAGGAAAACAAAAAATACCAAAATAAAAATATCTATAAAAAAACACAAGTAAAAAGATGTACCGTAATGGGCTCCACTTTGGCAAACCAGAAAAGTCACAATGGATGAAGGATTGGAGACAGACTGGCGAAACTTTTGCCCCGCTTTTTATCGAGTGGAAGGAATCCGTATGGCTGGTGCCAGTCATTGTTGTGAATTGCGCGGAATTTGCGAAAATCCAGCTGTGAATCTTGATAAAGGATTCTTGAGAATAGATTGAAACTTCAAACGGAGTTAGTAAAGAAGATGGGAGGGAAGATTTGCCCTGAAGCCGAGTTAAGAAAGCTTAAGTTTAAAGTAAGATTCCTTCGGTGATTCGAGGGCTATAGGAATCGTTCTTGGCGGAAAAGAATCCTTGTTTGTTGCTTTATCAAGAGGTTCTATTTCGAAGAATCTGGGAATTGTTTTAGAATCTTGGATCAACGTTGAAAGCTGTCGAACAATGTCATGAAGCCGACCTAAGAAGTACTATTTTATCGGTTCATTCTGAAGACGTCTGGATGATTCTTGGTGGAAAGAATCCTTAATTATTGTTCTGTATAGTGACTTTGTTTTGAAGAATCTTGGAATTTATCAAGAATCTTGAAAAGTGAAAATAGCCTGGGATGCCCAAGTCTATAAAAAAAAACTGGGAGATTCTTATGATTCCTAAATGATTCTTACTTTTGAAAAAAAGATTCTTCATTAAAGATTCTCAAGATTCCGGAATTGATTTGATAATTACAATATGGTAATTCAGTCAATTAAAACCAAACGTCGGATTGAATGGTAGAGGGAAAAAGGAAAGGAATTCAATGTCAGACAATCAGTTTAGACAATTAATTTAAGTTAAACAAATTCAGGTGCCGCACTTTGCCTACCTGTGAAGTGTAATCCGTCAACGGCTGTGTAACTCTAAAGACACCGCGGTCTTCTTTCACTTGTCATTTCTTTCCCACTTCCATTTAAGGATTAAAACAAACAATCAGATGGGAAAAAACAATCAAGAATTAAATTACATTATTATGAATATTTTAAATTTTAATTTTCATAATTGATCGAGGAATGAATATATCAAACGGTTGGAATATTATTATTTTTTTCACCCGGTAAAAATGGGGCGGCTTTGAAGAAAAGGGCGGGTCCCAGTTTTCTGTGAAAACCTATTTACTCAACTAGTAATTAAGGTGGGAAATGATTGCCGCGCTCAGGTGATGGACATCATTCAAATCGTGCGCGTCGTGTTGCGCAGCATCATTTTTTTAAAAAAACAGATTCTTATATTATTATAATTTTTTCTGGACCTGAACTGAAGAGAACATCAACAAAAAAGCAGTAAACGAATCTACATTATTTACGAAATAATTAACCAAACTTAAGTCAAGGAGATGATGTAAATAAGTCGATTTTTTAACGTGTAATGATTACGCAAGAATGTATCCAGCGTGACAAATGGATTCTGTTTATGTATAGAGAAAAGGAATCTCTGTTGAAGAGTAAAAGGAGAATAGAAAGAAATAAAAGAATAAGGGAACAAGGGAAAAAAATTCCCGCCCTGGCGAACAATTTTTCACGCCAAAGCGACAACTCTTTTCCGGTCAGCCTCAGCAGCAGCAGCAACACACACCAGTCGCTCTATTCCCCTTTTTAAGAAGAGCCCATAGGGAAATTGAACCTATCAATAACAGTTGAGGTATTGTAATCAAAATTATGACTTAAAGAGTACAAATTAAGGACGGGGGTTTGATGTGAATGTTCCATTGCTAAGTTTACCTAGGGTTTAGAAGTATTTGGAACAGTTAGAGGTTAAAGTCACCTATAGGGGTTACCAGCAGTAATAGTCCATTAGCTAAGATAACCTAGGATTCGGCACTTTTAATGTACAGCTAAGCTCACCTAGGGTGTATACTTCCTATGGCAGTCCATTAGCTAGGCTCACCTAGGATTCGGACACATTTGATGTATAGCTAAGCACATCTATGGTTTAGATCTCTTATGGCAGTCCGCTGCCAAGCTCCCCTAGGATTTGGATATTCCTGGTAACTAGGTAAGGTCACCTAGGGTTTAGATATCCTTTGACAGTACACAACCTTGACAACCTACAATTCGGATATTTGTTTAGCTATAGGTTTGGGCACTTCCGGTATCTAGCTAAGCTCACCTAGGATATAGACTGCCTATGACAGTCCGCTGTCAAGCTCGCCTACGGTTTAGAAAATTTTGGTAACTAGCTAAGCTCACCTAGGGTTTAGATATCCTTTGACAGTATACAGCCAAAACAACCTAGGGTTTGGCCAAACCCTTTGAAAACGTAAAGCCAAGACAACCTAGGCCTTGTAATATCTTTTTAGAGGATTGTTGTCATAAGGCAAGCTCACCTAGAGTTAAGACATCTTTTGACAGCCTCTTGCCAAGTTCACTTAGGGTTTAGAAATCTCGTGAACGGCTTAAAACCAAGATCACCTATGGTTTAGAACGTTCTCTGGGAAGTCCAAAGCCAAGATCACTTAGGGTCTGGGCATCTATCGACGGTCCATAGTCAAACCCACCTGGGTCTTAGAACATTGTATGGAAAAGTGAAGTTAAGCTCGCCTAGGTTGAAGACCACTATAACATTATAATTAAAGTCACACATCTTACATTCCATCAACGATTCCATAGCCAAGCTCACCTAGATAAGTAGAATGTATAGCCACAGATTGTATCCAATCTACTTATAAAGTTAAAAGCTAAATTCGATAAGAACTATATATTTAATACCAATCCTTCTAATGTCATCGATATTGCCGACTCAATTTAATAACCGGTAACCATCCTTTCCCACCCGAATGGTTTCTACGGTGCTAATAGTAGAGTAACGCAGGGAGAGGGAAAGGAGAAAAAACGTTATTTATAGAAGATATATAATAAAAAATATATAAATAAATCGATAGATATAGGCAGTAGACGATCGGGGGTTTTCAGAAGTGGCTCCCGTGAGGCGTTGTTGTCGCTCGGGCCGCTTTGATTAGGGCCACCGGTGATTTATAGCGCCGCACTGGCAAACTGGCACCCATTCCAGGCCCGCGCCCCCGACCTTCTCCTTCTTCTCCTCTTTCCACGAATCTTGCGGCCAGACATTAAACTGTACAACTTCCAGTTAATCTCTCATCTTTCCTCTTTGTTTGTTATCACATCTATCTATGCTGAAATCATACGTGTATATTGTTAATGTTGAAGTATAACGTGTGGGTATGGTAAAGGAGGTGTGCTGAAAAATATGGCGGCGTGGGGAACTGGCTGTTTGTCGAGCTAATAGGGATTTTAAGAGGCGAGCTCTCTTCTCTTCTTGCTTTTTCTCTTTGGTCGAATGTCGTGTTTTTGTTTTGTCCCTTTTGGGTTTTTATGTTATGCCAGGGCTTTGGTGGGGGCATGTGGCAATGAGGCGGATGTGCAGGCCGTTGCCATGTCTCCAACGACGGCCATCAATCTGTCGCAGGGTGCCGTCTAGTCGCGCGCCTCTCTAGAAACCCACTCAGCGCGGCAACGCCATGTTTCCAGAACCCAGGCGAGCTCGGCAGTGGGCTAATGGGAATCGATGGTTAAGGTCACCTAGCTTTTCAAAACGGCTACGGTTTTCTGGGTGTGCCAGGATCACCTATATTTTGAATTTCATTTGTCTGAGAAATGTGTAAGAATCTAGGCGATCTTGGTGATTAGACAATCATACTAATGCCAAGCTCGCCTAGGTTATAAAACATCATCAGTGTTGGGCTAAACTCGCCTATGTTTAAAATGGAGACTGGATGTACTGACAAATGATATGTCATTTCCAACAGAGCGACGAGCTCACCTAGGTATTAGAATATCACCATTACGGTAATGCCTATAGTTCGCTTCGATTTTAAATGCAAAGCAGGTTTACTGGGAAACTCACCTATGGTTTAAATATGTCACTCTAATACAGCGACAAGCTCACCTAGGATTTGGAATTAGGGTAATACTGCACTGGTAAGCTTGTTTGGGGTTTATAACATCCATCTTAAACAACTGTCAGATTCACTCAGGGCTTGAAATGACACCTGTACTACATTGCCAAGCTCACCTAGGGTTTAGATAGTATGGCCATACCCGGTTGGCCTAGGTATTACAGTCCACTGAATGTACTATGAGGCTCGCGTACGGTTCAAGATGAACACATATAATGCAGTGACAAGCTCACCTAGGCTTTAGAACTCAGTCGGTAATGTACTGACAAGCTCACCTAGGATTTAGAATAACATCAGTGTTAGGCCCAATATACCTAGGTTTCAGATGTCATTCTTAAGACAGCGACAAGCTCACCTAGGTTTTCAGAACTCGGTCGGTAATGTACTGACAAGCTCACCTAGAATCTGAAGCATCATTACACCCAGAGGCATTTTTACCTTTTGCTAAGCGGAACCCAAGCGAGGCTGCGGTTTTTTAAGCGGCCGCCAGCGAGAGTGAAGCCGGGGTACCTCTGGGGCTGGATCCAGCGGCGCGGTAAAGTCAAGCGCGGGGTGCTGAGTGCGTCCCCTTATAGCCAGATGGTAGCAACTGAAAAGCGACACTAAATCTTGGTCGCGATGCATTTCGAACGGGTGACAACGTCAGTCCATAAAGCATGGCAATGGCATCCATAAATAGTCTGTCACCCAAAAAAAAATCCGCCCTCTGGCTTTTTCGCCCTCCCTCTCGCCACCGAGGTTTTTAACATTACCGCTGTTGTTTCTTTTTCAACCCATCTCGTTTTCTTTTCCCTTTCTTTGTCTTACATCTCTTACCATTCTTCTCTGCCCCTCGCTCCTGGTAAACTGACAGTCTCGGATAACTGCATCAATCTCGTAGTGACATATTCATTCGCTTAATTTAGTCATTAGTTTATAATTACGAGAATGGCACTAAGGGATGTTGAATGAGGAAGTCGATAGGGCGAAGGGCGAAGTTACAGACATTTATAGGAGGGTTTATTAGAGTAGGGCGAGTTTGACTTGGGTTGAGGTCCGATAGGATGCCGAGCTGGACTGGCGAATTATGTGGCGAGTATGAGTGCATGGGGCGACTCTTATTATGCAGTGTACACCGATGTCTGTAAGAGGGGAATAATTAATAGATGGGCAAAGTTATTGAGGAAAACTTGAGTGCGAGATGTCAGCGACTTGGTAGACTGTCGAACGAAACGACTCGCGAGCAAAAGTAAGTTAAACAAATCAAGCCAACAGTTGAACTTTCGGTCGCTGATTTGACGGAGAGAAAGTTTCCCCTACTTGCCGAGACGCACATTATTTAACACTATACCTGTCCAGCGTCCAACGAGCTTTCTAGAAATCAACACGCAACTAAATGATAACTGCAATCGGTCTTTCAAATCATTTAAAATGGTTTCTTGTCTCGATGGATTTGCAACCCTTGCGATGGTTTCTCACAAGTCCGGATGTCAAAGTCAGCCACCATGATGATTCTAATACGAGACGAAGTATCAGTGATGCTAACCTATACAAGTCTGTATGATTTCTAGATGACTTCTGTATGATTCATTTGAGCGAGTGAATCACAATACTCATATTGTTTTTGCGACAAAATGACTGAGTGGACCTTCATTGAATCTTTAACCAAATCGCGATGTTTTGAAAGTTGGATACAATATATTACAGTTCTAATAAGAATAAGACTCATAAATGAATCAAAAAGATTCAGCACGTGTTTACGTAATTCTTAATATGATTCAGTGTACTGAATGTCAAACTGTACATCAAATCAATTTATCTGCTTATTATTATAATGAAGTTGACGTGATGCCGCAAAGTGACTCTCGGAGGACTCACCAAAACTTGGGAATATGACTCATATTAATGGACTTGTGGAAAGTGGACGATCAACAGCCGGCTCGTTCTAGACAGTCTGCGTTGATCTGTTTGCAAACTTTGGAAGGCCTCGAAACGATGTTCCAAAGTCGCTCGGGGTTTTTGAGCCGTTTCGTCAGTGACTTTGCTTACCAAACATTGAAGTTTGCAGCTGCGACGAGCCGCCCATTGCCACTCTGACGACAGATTTACTAACCGGCAACGGCTAAGATGCAGACATCCACCACACCACCACTGCAAATGGACACCTAAAAACACACAACTTCAAAAACTTCTCTTCACTAGTCATTCTCCGGTTAATGTCTCACCAGAACCTCTTTTTTTCCAGGACCAAGAATCATACACAACCGTTTCCACAAAAAAAGGGCATCGACGTACTAACTGGCCGTAGGGCGAAAATGTCACTCTAGGGCGAGTTCTATGCCGTTGTTAAACGTATGAAATTTCACCCATTTGTATGCAGGCCAAGTACCTAATACATGGGCGGAAAGGTACAGTAAGAGGACGATACCAAGGGCGAAGTGGCATGGGGCGACAACTGCTTTCGGGGGCGATGTGTGAAGAGGGCGAAGAAATGACTAGTTGAATATCATAACGACTGTTTGTCCATAGCCGGGGGAGTATATGCCAAACGAGTGGCATACACACAGGGCGATTGGGTCCAAATTATGTGGGCGAAACTGCGATAGTTCGGTTATAGAACAAGGATTTGTCTGTCAGATTATCCAGTCATCATGCACTTCAAATATAACCTCTTTTGTCTTGAGTGCCCCGGCATTTTCTTCTTTCCAAAGAGGGGAAAAGTAAACGGCAAAAAAGGGTTTTCAAGAAGACAAAACATCCCGAGTGTTTTATTGAGACGAAAAGGTGCAGCTGCAAACAGTTTCGCGTGATAGTTTCCACTTTGGGTTTGTAGAGTGGACGGCGCGTTGTTGTACCACTACACTGAAAAACTGAATAAATAAATAAATAAGCTTGCTTGAAGAGACGAGAGAGAGAGAAAAAAAAATAACCAGCGATGGAGAAGGGGGGCTAAAGTAAAGCGGTGTTTGGGCGCTTATACGAAAAACATGAGACGGGAAATTACGACCGGTGTGTGGCTGTCTCATTAGCCATGCAGTACCCAGGTAAGCAGTAAACCTGCTTATTTGCAGCCGATGGGCGTCAGGTGACATAAATCTTGTGCTCCATATTATTTCACTCTTACCTACACTATATCATTACGTCCTCCCTCCGTTGCATAACAAAACACCAGCACGCCAATCAGTTCCTCCACTCTGCTTACACTGCCAAAAGCCTTTTGACCGTCCCTTTCTGACTGTGCTTCTTTTACTGTTCCCCGTGTGTCGGCCCTTGTACGTCCCTCGGCCTCATTGACACTTGGGGGGTTTATCAGATTTTCGAGGTTAGTGGATGGGTGTTTTATGGCTCTATGGCTATGCATGTTTGGGTCGAATATAGCCGACTGGAGCATCAAAAGGAACCCGAGTGAACGTGTTGGATGCTCGTTCTTGCCCCCCCCCCTTGTCTGTCTCTTGCGGTTTGCATGATACCGTGTCGTTGGGTCAGCTCAAGGGCCACTGGGAGATGTGCGCTACAGTTGGCCAACGAAGGTTCAGGTTCCCATAGTTTGGTGTCACGGTTTTGTCTATCTTCTTCTTCGAAGAAGAAGTAGAAGCATGCGATATCACCTCTTTGAAGAAAGCTGACAGTATAAGGTATCACAAGAACCCTGAAAATTTAGTTGTCGATTGAATGATTTTACAAGATAAGCTGTATTTGTAGTGCCTTTGAAATGAAGGCTCAGATAGTTTGGGGTCACGGTTTTGTCTAGAAGAAGTAGCAGCATGCGATACCACCACTTCGAGGAAGGTGACAGTATATAAAGCATCACAAGAACCTTATTTTGAAAAAAAATTTTTACAGAGATGGTTGTAACTAAAAAAGAGTAATTGCATTTGCAGTGTCTTTGAAATTTTAAAGTTTTTCGCTAATTTTTTTTTTTGCATTGAAAACAGCACAAGAGACCAAGAGGGAAGAGAGAGGAGTTGGGAAGAAAAAGCAAAGTTGCTCTTAGCAAATGACAGTTAATGAATGCTCAGTGCTTTTCTGCACATTTCGGTTAGTCTTTTCTCTTCGGTCCGTACTAAAACATCAAACGACTCTTGCACACGGTATCCACGACCGTGCATTTCCCCCTTTTTTTGGGTACCTCTCTCCTTGTTCTTGTTCCTTTTTAGTTCGCGCCGCACTCGTTTTGGTCGTCTGTTTTCTGGTGTTTTTATTATACACGGGCTCTCTCTCTCTCTCTCTCTCTCCCTGTGTGTGTGTGTTGTGTTGCTAAAAGCGGTAATAAGTCTGCAGCGGTTTCAAGTGTTATCCGTACCGCTTCAACCATGTCGCTCAATATGCCGCGCGCCCGCAAGATGTTAACCAAATCTAACCATAGACACTTAACAAGTGCTAAAGAGAGGGCATGGTTTCCCTGTACGCCAATATCAGGTTGCTCTTTTACAGATGAGAGATATTACAGAATTAGATACTTGTCGTGATTGTTTGAAAAAGCACGAGGTGTGATGACGAAGACGCTGCAGGTGATTTTCCACATGGCATATTTAGGTGATTGTGGAATTGGATGTTTTAAAATGTAGCTCTGAAAGGGTTCGACGTAATCCGTTCTGCTGTGGGAAGAATTCTGGGCGCAGTGTACGAGGTTATGGGGGGTCTGGGTTGTTCGTTAACTCTCGAGTGGGGTTCCCAATTTCCTTGGGTTAACATCGATGCTAATAAATCTTTCATAGAAAACATATGTGGGTCCCTTTTGTGATGAAGTTTTTGGGTAAGGGAGAGGGGGGGGGGTGTGGGCCGCAAAGATGGCGCCAAAAATGGCAGGATTTACCGACACTTGACGGGATGTGTTGGTGAATTATGGACACCAGCACGTCGCAAGCAGCCGCCGTAAAACACTCAAGCATCACTTGTGTGGTGCTCTGTTTCTGTGCTGTTCGTCGTGTATGTTTGTGCGGCGGAGAAAACGCGTGTTTTTCTTTTCTTCCCTCAACTCCTCTGGACCAACGGGGTGTGAATGGGTGGGAGGGTGAGAGGCTTGATGTTGATAAGAAGAGAGCTGAAACTAAAGGATTGAAAATTTATAGGCCGACAAAGAGTCGTCTAAAACTCGAGTTGAAATACCTACGAATGATTCATGAATGTGTCTGTCCAAGTGTATCCTGTTAGAAGTGGCTTTTGTTTGAACAGCTTTTTAATGATTCAAGGGTCCCTTAATTGCCGTGTGGGCCTTCACATGAGAAAGAGGAATCAGAAAAATCCCTTTACAATTAAGATAGTCCGGAGCATTTCGTTGGAAGGCTTCAGGTTCTAAAACCCCTGTCGTCGTTCAGTAGAGAACAAGGTGACGTCAGAAAGTATGGAGCATGCAGATGCAACAGAGGAAATGCCACTTGCATGTGCTCGACTGACAGATGCAGTCAATTGGCCCAAGATTGCCGAGATATTTTGGAAATGTCAGCTGCCTCTCGCAAAGTTCAGCTTCTCCTGATGGATTGACCTGTCACGGGCGACGCTTAATCCAACACACAACGCAGCTTTCAAGACTCCTTCCACTATTGATAGCTGTCATCTTGGGGATGCGACATTTACCTCCGGCGCCCGTCCATCCCCTTTCCAACTACATTCATAATGCACCTTCTGAATCTTTTCCGATGAGACATCGAACAAGCATTACACTCGCACATCATGGTACAGCACATCCGCTTTCTAGTATCCAACAGCAATGTCCACTCTAACCGGCGGGCGAAGATTGCAAATGAATTCATTCAAGTAATGCGGGCGCGTTTGTTTATGTTAAGGCAAATACATTGACTTGTTTTTATACGTGACGTACATACATATTGCTCATATGCGCATGTACGTTGAAGAGTATAAGAGACGCCATATGAGACTATTCAGCATGCTTTTACCGCAGGGGCTATTTCGACTATTATATTTTCCTTGTGGAATGGAGTGAAAGGAAGACGCTGTTTAATATTGAGGAGTGCACCCGTCCCCTTTCATTGTAGTACTAGGATTATGAGTGAAAGATTGCAGGTATTAATATACATTGTCGAAGGTGTGCGGTACGGAGTGGGAGCGGTCAATTTGCCTGCAACAGGTCATTCTTTCCCAGTTTGGGTAATGTTGCATTGTCATTGGTGTCAAGTTATCGAAGGGGTTTTGTTAAGAAAGGTGGGTTATATAAGATAAAATAAAAACGATATGACTATTGTCGGTGAAGAGTGGCGAACCTCCCTTTGAGACGGGGTATCAATCATGCTTCGATTTCCAACGGCGGCCTTCATCGCTGATGGTCGCCATGACGATGCACCTTGGACGTTATATCGTGTCGTCACGCTACTTGGCATGCAGCGACTTTTTCCTCTCTTTTGCTCTCTCTCCTACCTTCCCCAAAATCCTTATTACATGCCCAACACAAAGAACCTTTGTGCGAGATACAAAACTTCCAGATACTCTGATCAACTGGTACTTGTCTTGTCAAATTCCAGGACAATGTCGAGACAATGGTGGAAGTTTGTAACGAGGTTTAACTTTGCTGCCTTTTGACTAATTGCTTGTAACTTTCAATGGGTGTTAGCAAGGGAAAGGGGTAATCAAGGGTTGA